>JAMKCH010000127.1:0-42132 GCA_023653785.1 Ophioderma brevispina
TTTTATGCAGTCAGTAAGTTTGTAGTGATTTGTATTTAAGTCAATAAGTTGACTGAATAAAGAAAATTATGCTTATGTTATAACAGTCTGTACATATTTTTAACCGTGGGAGAATGGGTCAAAATGCCTCATACGACTATTTTATGTTATAGAGCGGGGAGCACAAACCTGGCGTCAAAACATCATCGTTCATGCCCCACTCATCTAAGCTTTGACAAATTTGGTAGTGGGAGTTATTAGGAAAACCCATTAGTGCACGGTAGTAGTGGTCTCAAATTGTAGTGTCACTTTTTATAGGGGCCCACTTTAAGACTTTTATAAAATGCTCCAAACCATATTGAAAAGTTTGTAATAGTGTCCGTTTAGTCATGAAAGGATTCAAAAATGTATGATTTGTATCATTATGACCATGGTTTTGGACTTATTATGGGTAATAATGGTAATAAACCCTAAAGTTAGAAAAAGGTTCAATTCCATTTGTACAGGGAACAAAAATAAGAAAGTTGCTCCAATTTGGTAAAGAATGAAAAAATGTCATTCTACCTATATGTCCAAAATAAGGAATATAGTTTGTAGCATCTGCAAGGCACTTATCATGTGAGTGGGCAAAAAGGCCATAGGGCCAAAACATACCCAATTGGCATGACCTCTTTGACCTTTACTCGGTACGGAAACATTTAACATACAAAAATAACTTTCAGGAGTTCTCTTTCCTCGGGCAATAATTGTAAAGTATTGCAAATATAATATAAAAGCAACTTAAAATGTTGGACTTTGTACAAATTGGAGATGACCTTTTTTGCTTTTATAGTCCTTTCCATTTTTACCAAAAACCAACGGTGAAAGTGGTACCAAAAACTAGACGGACAATAAAATAAAAAATGATGTTTCAACATGTTGGGAGTAGTTATAAATGTTTTAACCCTGGGTAATGTTTAAATTGACCCATATTGAAAAAGTGACACAACAATTTGGCCTACATGATTATAAGGGTTATTATACTTACTAACAAAGGTGTCAAACCTTAAAGGTAGGCGGGCAATAATTAAACGAACTCTTAACGAATAAGACCCCATGATATTTGATCCTGTTCTATTATATTTGTATGCTGCTTTAGCACAAGTCCTCTAACCGGAGGTGCTGAGTCCAACAGATTTAATGTAAAAATATACAAGATGAAGCATGATTACAGCGTGTTTGATCTGTATAACCCAGAAACAGCAAATTATTTTTACATTGTAGTGGTAAATGAACGCGTTGTTTTTTTAACGGTCATATTCAAGAGGTAACTCGTGTAGCTTTACTTTTATTGGGACGGAGGGCCAAATTGGCAGATTATACTCAAACATTAAGAACCGTCCGTTATACCCTGGGCTAAAGTTAGATAGAGTCAGGGTCACACATTGATTATACTCCTCGCGTTAGAGGTAACACTAACCATAGTAAAGGTACGAGTGGTTGGTGTCTTTAGAAACCCCAAAGCAGGAAAGCTTAGATATTCCCTTAAGCATATTGTAAAAGAAATCCATAGATAAGAATTGATGTAATTAATGTATGAGAATAATAAATATAAGAAACAACCCATGAAATTGTAGAGACGGATAGGGCGCAAAACAAAAATAGTATTCGATGGAATACGAGCAGCACGTTCAGGTGTGTCATAATATAGCAGTGGTCTATAAAATAAAAGAATACTAGCACTTTCATTTTGGAAAAAAAACACTATCTTATTTGACGCAACTATTTAGAGACACCACTACCTATATAGTTAAATTATCTGTATCTAATGAAATACAGCACAATATTTGGTTTTCGACGCAAAGAATAATAATGTGGCCTAAACAGAATGTTCAAATAAACATTAAACAAAAATCTTATCAAGGGTACACACAATAGGCCTTGCAAGCGCCAAGAGCTGAATTCTTCAAACGAGCCAATCAAAAACGACGAATCAAATATCAGAATATCGTATTCTGGCATTTTAATGGTGAAGAATGACTATATTACCACAAAAGCACAACATTAAATGTTCATGCCATTTATATTTTTTTAGGGTTACTTTATAATTTACCATAGGGTTCCTACAGTAAAACCGCTACATGCTGGATATAAAATATTTGGCTAGCTCAATGACCTAACTAACTTTGCAAGATTTTTTAATATTATATTATTTACTTGTTTATGTCATAGGTGTATGCATTATGAAAATCGAATCACAGTAACTCTAATAAGATTTTTCATTTTGTCATGGGCCCTTCCGTTTAGTGCATAAGGGAGGGGGGGGGCTCTAGGGACCAACCTATAGTGTATGTTCCCAAGACCGATATTCCAACCATGTGACCAAGCCGTTCCATTGCATGGAGAGGAGCTACTTACCAGGGAAAATATCAATAGAATATTGGAGTGAAAAGGCCACCACAAAAAATAATCACGTGAAACCCTAATCACATTGTACGCTGGACATAACATCCATGTTACATCAGACTCTCCCTGATTACATTTCCTCTACTCACTCACTGTTAATAAAAAATAAATGTGGACTATGCAGATGGGTAAAACTAGCCACACTCCACTGAATTTAAAAGATTATAGCTTGTGATTCCATTCAATTGCCGATTTCAAGGTCACGAGTTTCAAAGCCTTTTCATTAAAAACGAGACGCAATGATCGATGCCGGCTCTTTTACATGAACATTCAAAATAGCGCTTCATTAATTCAAAAGGTATTCAGATTGGGTGGGTTGTAATAGGTTTGCATAGGAAGCTTATAACTTACTTAAAGGGACAGCATACTGTTCAGATTATAATGACCGAAGGTGCGACAAAAGTCATATCTTGAACAACGGGCAAAGAGACCTGAAGGACTGTACATCTTTACTTTTGATCTCATCCCTGCCAATCCAAGCACCAAAGATCGATCTTCAGAAAACGTACTTAATTAAAGCAAAAAACGACGCGATTTGGAATTTGATTTTTTTTGCACCAATGCAAGCGCAAATAAAAAGATTAGGAACTTAGACAAATACAAAAATATCAACCAAATATATTGCAGCGTTAAAACATCGCCGGCTGAAAAACTAAGTTGGGGGGTGGTACCTAGGAATCTCCCCCTTGGTTAAGTGTTAAGATAATGCTGACGCTTTCACAACTTTCGCACCTGTTATTTGCGGGCGCGTTCCCATTCATATGTTACAAACGAGCTTGTTTGTGCATTGAAGGTAGTCCTACAGTGAATGATACTTCAAACATTTGTGACCCACTTTCAAACCCAGGACAAGTCGCAGTGGTTAATCCTCATTTGATCAGAGCAGTCCCCAGTTCCTTCATCCTTGAAGGTTTGTAAAAGGGGGTCACGTTATAGTACTCCTGTAAAGGCCACTTAAAACAAGTTCGTTTCTCTCTCTCTCTCTCTCTCTCATCTCTCCTCTCATTTTCTAATTTGGTGTTTGATAGCAGTGCAGTGGATAGCTATAGTCCTCATCTTTCCATGTAACAAATACGTACCAACATACTTAGTATGGCAGTCGTCAAGTCCGCGTGTCGCCCAAAATTGACATTTCCATAGGAAAAATAGGCGAAAAAGAAAGCGAAAATTCATTTTGCGCTCTAAAAATGTTGGAATATCGGATTTTCATGCGTGTTTTCAGCTCTAAATGATGTAAAGAATAGTTGAGAGCAATACTGGGGCATAATATTTTCAAAAATGGCACCCGAAAATATCCTCCAACCATATCCTTGGGTGGCAAACCACCCCCTTTACACTTGACTAGTTGACCGTATACCCTAACCCCGGTGAAGGTGCTACCTTCACAATTTTTTCGCTAAAGTGACCAGAACGGATTAGAGAATGACTTGTAGAAGCTTTTTTTTTACGCAAGCTTTTGGCACATCGACCCACCCCCCCCCCCCCCCTTGGTAAGACAAGGGTAAACATAGATTTTTTAGTACCTCTTAAAATAAACAAGTTCTCTTTATTTCTACAAATATACTGGTGCAGGATCTCCCTCTTCACTTTTGATGAACCCAGTAATAATGTAACTACAAAATAAGTTTGAAACAGATCCAACGAAACACAAACTTCAAAAAAGTACAAGGGGAGAAGTGGTTTCTTGGTTAGAGGTTTCCCCTTCTTTCGTTAGAAGGTTTATATAGACAGGTATGCGACTTAACAAAACAGAAAGAAAAAAATGGTTTCTATCCCGAAAGACTAAGTGCAAGTGGAGAAAGAAATGAAGGTTAGATAAAGAGATAAAGGAAATGAAGCAGAGTTTTAAGAGTAGGATGGTTTGGGTGTAATAATAGCAAACAGGCAGCAAGCGGCAAGTAACAGCGGCCAGACGGCAGTATTAATTCAGCAGCAGCGGGAAGTAACAGCAGCAGCGGCAGCAGTAAGCAGCAGTAGAAGTATATAGTAGTCTAGACATCGATGTGAAATAAACAAATTGTTGCAAGGATTGCAAATGTCTTGACCTTGATTAAAACTTTGAATCAAATTGTTGTTGTTTAATAAAGTAAATCTAATTTACTTCAAAGTGGTAAGAAATAAAGGAAGTCGACTGCACCAAAAAGCCAGATAATCACACATTTTGTAAAGCACACCTCTTTCCTCCATTCCAATGGGATTTATTACAGTAGAAATATTATGAATACAATATACGGATATGAAAAGTCTGATGACCCATGCCCATATGTTTAATTGATCTATAAATAGCCCTATCTCAATTATTGATCTTTTTTTAAAAGGAATTGAATGTTCAGACAAAATTTACCTTAAGAATCCATCAGGATTAATTAGTAAATAAAAGGATAATCAGGTTAGATACAAGCTATGCCATAAGGGACAAAATTTTAGCAAATATTCCTAAAAAAATGGGAAGTTCTGTTTTCTGGCTCTGCAACCTGAATTGACGTGTTTGGATTTGTCATATTCAGTGGCACATGAATAGAGTAATTGATTAATCCTAGAAATAATTAAGAAATGTAACACTAAGTTGACGCAAAGTAGATATGGTACATGTTGTACAGTCTTACTAACACAAGTTTAAGGTGTGTAAAAGCCCATGGAAATGGAGAAAAAGGGGTGTGCCTACAAAACCCGCCATAACTGGCGTTATTTTCAGTCGATTTCTTCATTTTTTCACAAAGGAAGGTATATTAGAGTGTTTTATAAAAAAAACAACAAAGGCATTGGTAAGATCATTTGAACCCTTGCACATTTTTTTATTACGTAGTATAGTGGGAGCAGTAGTAGGTTGTAGTAGTAGTTCTTAGTCCCAGTTCATATGAAAGGTCCCAGCGTGTTAAATTCGAATTTGAATTATTTAAGGATATTCATGACTAAACTCTAAAGCTAAAGAATTCTGCCATAAATTGCTAACGAACAATTTAATCATCGACAGGTGCTAATTCTGCCTTCACGTTAAATAGGTTCACAAAATTCGTCTCTTTTATGCTCATGTCGTGATCCTTTGCATTCGATTAATGTGAAGCTCAAGATGCTTCCTATATTGCAAGGTAAAAGTAAGTAAACATTTTTTCCCTCTCTCACTCTGGCAAAAAAGGTGAAGATTCATCTCGAAAAGGAGGTGGTGAATCGTTGAACGCGGAAAAAACCTTTCGTGTCACTATCCACTGAAGGGTAAAAACTCTCGTATATGTCAATTTATAGGTTACGTTTCACATAGGCAAGTGAGAAGGGATTTAAGTTGCTCACAGAATTGCCGTTTCTTCCATAATCATGGTATTTTACATGTAAAAACAGATGTAATATTTTCCAAATTGCAGGTTATAAAATATTTAAATAATAAAAAAAACAGGATGATCACCGATGGGAAGCACGTGAAACAATTTCATGGTATGTAATAAACAAGGGATAGGCAAGCAACCTGTAGTTGAAGTTGCCTCTCAGTTTTTAAATATCCTTATGGGAATAACGAGGTGTTGAAAGGAGTCATATCACTTGTCATTTTCGAATGCCAATTGCCACTAAAAGGGGCAACAGGACCCTGGTTCGTAGACGCCATTGACGTACGTGAAAAACAGGACGGGCCAAAACATCAAATTGTGGAGAAGACATGTTTAAACCAGTCGTAGAGGCGCTAAGGAGATTGATCTTGGAAACAAGTCTATGTTAAAGGAATACATTATTAGTTTGACGAAAAATTAAATTACTTCAATTAAGTTTCAAAAAGTTATGTGTAATACCTAATACCATTTTATTCTAACTTAATGAGTGCAGCTAACAGAAGGGGGTCGTATAAAGTATCCCAAACATGACACGCGATTGACTCATATAGGTAAAACAAAACCCTACTCCTTAAGTTAATTTATTGTTTTAACACCCCTGTTTTCTTGAATTTTGAAACTCTCGGGGAGGAGGGGCGGCCGCCTCCCCTGCCACGCCCTGATACAACCATAAAAAAACGCGCCACGACATATCAGTTGTGAAGGTTAAAATTGTTTTGCAACGTGTGGGACGTTAAAAAAGCAACGATAATGAGACCCCACGCCAAAACGGCCGGCGTTGGTGTGACAGTGTCCTACCTGATAGTGATATCTATTCTATTATACCGGTGGTTTGCTGTCAGTGTGTCTGTCTGTCGGTTGACCGCGTCTATTTCTCGGACCGAGGGTGCCAGTTTTCCTGAAAATTGGTGTGTGGGTGGGTGCCTTGACCGTCCGAAGGCTAGGTTGTATTGGTTTATGGATCAAAGGTCTCGGGGGTCATTCAAGGTCAAAGAGGCACATGGGGTAAAACGTTGGTGTATGGACATGGAACTGGTGGGATCGAGTGCTGATGTGGTTAGAAGTAATTATAGTGTGGTGTGTGTATCAGCGGTACAAATGGTAAAGAATAGAGCACTAAAGTCTGTTGACTCTTCAGGCAACATTAGTTTCAGATTTATTCCGTTATCGTTATGAGCCCGGACGGTGGCTTCCGCCGGACTATTTCTGCTTCACACCGGGTCATTCAAGCCAGGTAACGCGAAACCCGGGTAAGCCGAGTACGAATAAAGCATGACATTGTAGACGGCGGTTTATTGGGTTCAACTACTGAAGAAATGATGCGGCAGCAAGCCTCGTCATTACAGGACGCTCTAGTTTATTGATGGAGGGGGGATTCAAATTATTAAATTCTTTGGTTGAATAAAGCAATGATCTATAAAGAATAATGGCGTTTAGTCATTTTCTACGATTTGAAAAAAAATCGTGAAACTTTCAATTTTAACCAATTGCTAAGCAAGGGAAGTAATCTTTATTGATGATTTGGTACAATAACCTACAGTGTTAAATCCACCTATCGGCCATGCTCTTTGCAAAGATTCACACACAAGTTTGCTGCCTTGTAATTTACATATCATTGCTATCGATCAGGAAAGTAATATGTGTATGCCAGGTGCAAGGTGAATCAAGGACGTGAAGTTCATTGTACTGAACAAGCACAAAAGGTTTTTTCATTTCGTTTTCGTACAAGAAATTGTTTTGCACATTCATTTGCAATTAGCTGCAGGGAAAGCATGCAATGCAAATTAAGGTGAAAACGGTTTTCCTCTAATGTGGACAGCGGTATGGATTATGCTTTCTCCAGTTTCGATATAGTATGCGGCGAGGTCTTTCCCGTGTCTTGAAGTAGAAACGTTTGTATCATTGTCACGAGAGATTGAATCGTCTTTATTGCTCTCTAATGATCGAGTTGACTTTTAAGATTCACGTTAGCAAGCCCATTAGGCCAATAGGTATTAGTCATAATAGCCAAATAGGTGGACATTTTGGTAACAGTGTTTTTTCAGTATAGGTGCGGGAACATGTTACCATCACTGACAAAAAGGCCCCGCAAATCCCTTGGTGGCATTTTCAAAATTCAAGATGCGTCCAAAATGGCGTTTTTAGAACTATTTTATATATTTTTGGAAACCATAATGTTAAAAACAGACAAACAGATCCAAACATAGTTTTGTGTCTGGCGAATATGTAAAACATAAACAAGGATGTTTCAACATTGAAAGTATTCAAAATTCAAAATTGCGCCCAAAAGCCACCCATTTTTATTTGCAGAAAAGTGAGCCGCAAAGTGTTCAAAAAAATGTTATAAAGAGACTAAATATAGTACTAATGGGAATCCAATACCCCCCCTCCCATTAATAAATAATTTTTTAGACTATTGAAACATAATGTATATTCAAGATATAGCAGGCCTACAAGTAAATAAGTATAAAAAGAGAAAGATAATTTTGCCAATATAGAAATCTTGCCTTTCACCAGCTTGCAACAATTAAGGGGAGTTAACCCCATCAAACTCTACAAAAACATATATGGGGGTCAAAAAAATTTAAGAATAACTAAAAAACGGCTCTGTACTGACGTGACATGATAATGGTTATTGCTTAACATTAGAGGCGGTTGGATCAAAAATTGTTATGTGGTTCTCCATCCACCATGACAACAGTGTACCGGTGCCGAAAAACACAAGGCATTTTGTTCCAAATTTTAGGGCGAGTAATTTAATGATTTTCTGTGGAATGATTGAAAAACAAAGACAATTTTTGATTAGGCTGGTTGGTCCCTTTGAAGGGGACTTATTTATCCCACAAAAAAAAAACGCAGCTGTCACAGTTGCTCTAGCTGATGGCTGTTTTTTCCGAGATAGAAGAACACCGCGATCACGCTCCCGGTCGTGTTGGGACTTCGCATTTGGCACTGCATACGTCCAACACTCACGTTGCGTGTACCACACACCATCGGACGGGTCTCCATAAGAGCAGTTTTCATACAGGCCCTTACGCAGCCGGGGAACGCAAATCACAAACAGGGAAACGGTCCACTTTGTGCTGAAGTTGCAGATAAAAGGTGTCAACCAATTTAGGGAAATCTTGACATGACCTCCACTTTTTATACCGATATTCAAAAAGGGGCATTTGGGGTTTCAGGTCCACTTTGACCAAATAGAGGTGCCGCAACCCCCCCCCCAAAAAAAAAATCATTCTGGTATGCCCTGTTCATAGATCTAAATGCTGCGTATGATACGTCTGGAGTCGAGGTATCTGCCTCGGGCTGCTCAAGGTCTTACCTTGATGTCGGGCTTGTCGGGTTCGTGATGCTGCTCATCCGGGATGATCTTTCGTCCTGGAGACATCGGGTGGACAGTGCAGTGAAGGGCACCGGCTTCAGGGCGGTGCCCCTTGGGGTTATGTCCTGGCGCCCTCTTTTCAACCTTTGCGTCTCAGATGTACGTGCCATGGGGAGCTTGTTCGCAGTGATCCTGCGCAGACGATACCGCACTTGGAATGGCTGCTGGTGCCTTTGGGGATTGGAGGGTGCCTGCCGAGGGACTGCTCAACTTGTGGTCAATTCTTCATGATGGTTGGACACTTGGAACTCGCAAGCCAGGGCCGTCAGCTCTGTTTTCACTTGGCGTCATTGCGCAAAAAGAGAACTTTACATTAGATGGAGATGGGCTGTCACATGGCCGGCACGGGGTGCCTGGCCGTCATGGACCTCAGCCTTACTTTTAATCAACACACCAAGGCAGACGCTGCCAGACACAGCTTGTGGGATGCGGCTTCGGTGCCTTGCATACACAGTTGTTGCTTTGATGCTCGGAGCTGAGTGCGCTGCACCTGTGTGGAGTCACAGTGTTCACTCTCACGGGATTGATGTCGTGCTCTGAATGATGTAGTGAGACTTTTAGTAGTTGCTTTTGGGACGCCTATAGAATACCGTTTCCAGTTCGTTCTGCATCGCTCCTGCCAAACTTAGGAGTGAAACTTCGATGATCAAGCTTCCCAAGGAGTGTGGATGAAACTGGTGGCCTGCCACCACCAACACACTCGGGGATCAGAGAGTTCACGGAATTGCTTCGCTGCCCAGTCACCGATGCTGCAGTCAACGGTGTCCTGTCAAATCGCCTGGATCGATGACCGATGACTCAGGGTGTTCGTCTCTGCCTTGGATCTAAAGCCATCTTGTAAGCCAGCGGGCTGTACCTTTGTGGGAGGGCATGGGTCGACATCAGCAGACTCAGAGCTGGCTTTGGTCGTACAAAGCGCTTCCCTTCGCAGGATCGCCACCGGGACTTTCACGATACGATTATGGAGAGCCACGGGACACTGGTCACATCATGGTGCTTGTGAGGGTCTATAGGTCCCGGAGGAGTAAAGGGCTTGATCAACATGGACGGTGAGGGATTTTCACTCTGAGTTTTTGGCCTTTCGCGAACGAACGAACGTGCACACTGCGGATTTCATTGGCCCATAATTTATGTGATTAGTCCACGCTAGGATCCTACGATATTGTAACAATGGTGGGTGTGTCCTTGGGGTAAGACATAGGAGTTAGACGAGAGTAAAGACTTTTACGGAATAAAGCTGTACCATCCTTGTAATCCTTTGATCCCTTATAGAAGATCATGTAGGCTAATTCCATGATGTCTACATGAAGATATGAACCATATGTGGTATAGTTTACATCTCGCCCACCTATAGAGGCATTAATGTGAATCTGCGTTCGAAATAGCATTATGTAATATTCGGTGTGTTTAACTTTTAAGTCAACATATCAACAATTTTTCCTTTTTTTATAATACACATTATTCTTTCCAAACAAAACTTCCACGGTACTCGACACTGCAATCTTTTAACATGGAGTTTACGTCTCAGCAACGTTACATTCTTACTCATTTTGAGCTTCAACTTGAACAACCAAACTGATACAAATTTCCAATTTTTTGCTCATTCCTTATAATTAATGGTATATTGTGTAATATTGCATAGTGAGTAATTAGTAAGGAAACAACGTTGCCTTTTTAGCTAGTTAATTTTAGTCTGGGTAGTTAGAAGGACCAAACCAAATCAGATGATTCCATGTGGGCTAATTTGATTTATCTTAAATTGACCATGGTCATTTCATCCACATACGGATTCAAAACGCAGCAAATTTGCGGCGCGCCATTTGGATTTGGATATTGCAAAGGTTAAAATAGCTTCTATAGTGTTTTATATGTCATACTTATACCTCCAAAAACATATGATGGATACCTTACTTTTTTTCTAGAGGGTCTGGGTTGGTTTATGAACAAAATAAAAAATGGCGGCCAAATTTTGACGCCATCTAGATTTTGAAGAATGCACCAGGGGATTTTGGGGGACTTTTTATCAGTGTTTAACATTTCCTGGACCTATCCTGAAAAAATAAGCGTGTTACCAAAAAGGTCCGGTTACAACTAATACTGGGCCTAATTTGTTTGAACCTTATTATCGTTCCTATATCTTCTCGCACACACCGCTTAATTCTATTATTCTATCATTATAATTCTATAAAGCAGAATTCAGTTCTCCCTAACGGCAAATCGTGGGATGTGCAATCGAGAGCTTCTTAAAACACCATTTGAAATGCACAGATAACGCTTCGATTAATACTCAAGGGTTTCGTCCTTGTTTTGAGTTCCATTTAGGGTTGATAAAATGCTCATACAGCCAATTGATTCAATTCTTTTTCGTTTTAAATCCCCATTTGGTGTAAGAACTTTACACCCAAAAGTTAAAATTGCCTGGAATTTACTGCATGCACGCATATACCTATACATTATTATACACCCACACAACACCCATACGTATGTACTATACTCCTCTACATACATACATTTTACCTCGCTTTTTCGTTTGCCGTAAAGAGTTACTGTTGCTTATGCCTGTAATGTGCTTTAACTTTGTAATAGAAACAGCGAAGTAAAGTAACACACGAGCTGCAAAGTAATGCATTTGATAGTGGTAAGATTTCGATGCTTTAGAAATTAAAGTAAAACATCGCGATTGCGTGGGAGGCTATTCATGCTCTTTACGGCACAAGCCTCAACAACTGCACACCTACATATATTTGAAGATGCATATATTTATCCATACCTTCGTGTCTGAACACACGAGCTGCCAAGTAATGCGTTGAATAGTGGTTACGATTGTTTAGAAATTAAAGTAGAACAGCCTAAATACCACAACCTGCAACAAGTGTATGCCTATGTGTATCATTATCATGCTTGGAGGTGTCCGATACGCGATAATATCGGATCCTACGGATGATAATGATAAAATTGGATGATTTGCGCCCAATATTTATTGGTCTCGCTATGAGTTTTAAAATATTGGGCTTGACTGCGTCTCGCTCAATATTTTTGCAACTCATAGCTCGACCAATAAATTTGGGCTGAGTCAATCCAATTTTATTACAATATATATCCTTGCTCACTATGCAAATAACTAATATTGATGCATTTTTTCTGGGTTTGATTTTCTTCAACGCCACGTACAGGACTGTCCTTTAATGCTACTCTAAAGTATTTAGGATGAAATAGGCAAAACATTTGTTAAGTTAAACAATGGTTATTCGCAATTCGTGACAAATTCAAAATTAAAGTAGAATAGATAATCACGTATCATGATGCACTGGAATAACAAATCCACTGAGTTTTATTGTACTTGCACAACTTTTTTCAACTAAAACCATGACGAAAAAAACCCTAAAAAACACGACACTTAAGGCCTGACAGAAATTTGTACCAAGGACTTTAGCCCGTACACAGATCGTGACTGCCCATGATAAGTGGGGCATTAGAAACTATCGGTGGACATATTCCACACAAGGTATACAAGTATTTAATCACCCAAGGGGAAAAACCCCTTTCAGAGATGGTACAAGTCAGCATTAAAACATCTCACACGGAACTTTTAGTGTCTCAGCTAGCTAGTCATAGTATAAATAATCGAGATTTGTTTATCGATGAGGCCAGCAAAGAAAAGTTTCCAGATATACTGTCACAAATCCATACTACAATTCACTTCCACTTATTTGAAACAAATTTTGGATGTTCTTTTGTAAAAATTCTAGCAAAATTAAAAATAGCGTAATTTGTTAATTGCTCGCTGATGGCAGGTACAAAGGGATAAGCAGTGATTGCTGATCCGAAACATCGAAAGGCAGTACTTTTTATCTGATTCTGTAATTTCTATAGATTTGGCAGCGTAATATTGTGCACCATGTCCTGTTTATTATGTACTGGCGCAAACCACAATCAATTGTTTAGTGTATATTTTGACACGTCATCGATGTATGTCTATTTGTGGGAGACGGTATGACAAATTTCCTCAAATACGTCATTTTTTTCACTATTTGGTGTTTTTGTTCCTACATTAAGTAGCAACAGCTCTCACACAAAGAAGCTGGACACGGTACTCAACGAGACCTTGAGAACCATAACTGGCTGCCTCCGCTCCACTCCATCTGAATTTATACCAGTGCTTTCAGGCATTGCACCTGCAGCACTTTGGAGGGAGCACCACTCGCACAAACTAGTGAATAAGGAAGGCCCTGCTGGACAACAAGCACCTGCTGCATAACACTGTCAAAGAATCACACCAACTCGCCGACCTTTCTGCCGACACGCTTCTAAACGCTCCAGTTCCCCATTCAACATCTTACAGACATGGAATACTGCCTGGCTAGACATTCCAAGACCAGATCAACTCTCTATTACACATAAGAGAGAACTACCACCTGGCAACAATCTCCCACGCAAGGAATGGGTCACCTTAAACCGGATTCGCACAGGAGTCGGTCGCTTCAATAGCAATATGCCCCGATGGGGGCTGCGGCCATCGCCAGCCTCCCAATACGGTTCTCCATCACAGACTGCGGATCACATTCTCAATGAGTGCCCTACCTTTCGTCCGCCGGTGGATACAGATATCTCAAACCCCAAGCAATCAACAGTGAGTTGGCTCCAACATTTACAACACGTTATTTCGAATTGTACGTACTTATAAGCTAAGAATATGCATTTCAAAATTTTTATTGCTGCTTACCCCTTTACTTATATGTGAATGTTGCCATGTATTAAATAGTTAATTTTGAAGAATGCCCATTTAAAAAAAAAATACTAATAAGAAGATAATTTCGTTGTAGATATTTCCTGCTTGATTGCTATATAAAGCTGATGCTTTTATCTAACTTGGTCCTGTCAGAACAATATCTTTAAAACATGTCTGTTGAAAATGATGTTAAAAGCATTGCCATGCAATGAAGATTTGCATAAACTGTATCTGTGATAGATACATCTTATACAAATCAGGGCTTTTGAACCGAGTTATCGTTTCTAGTATGCTATACATGTAGAATGAGAAAAAATACTTTCTTTGTCAGATAAAACATAGCTTGATGATAATCCTTTATTTTGACCTAACTGGCAGTGATTTAGTGTGCACATTCGAGTTTGTACACATGTTTTCCATTTTTTAACAACCATTAAAATATCTAAAATAAAGAATAATTAAGAGTATAAGAGTATTTAAGACCAGGATATTGAACGCCTATACTTAATATTCCAAATGTAGAAAGTTTAAAACTAGTATTGTAAGAAAAAATGCAACGACCCCTTCCCCCTTTTGCCAAGTATTCCCGAAATATTGAAATTGAAGTTTTATTTACAGTTAGGTCTCATTAATTGTTAATTATACATTGCTATCATATAAGCGATTTTTCTTTGTAATTTTAATAGGGATTCGTTCCTCAGTTAGTGGACGGTTTGGAGTGTATGCTATCTGTACATTTCTATTCAGAATCAAAGTAGCTTTAAATGATCGAATGTACCGAGAGGCTTCTGGTATGTACGATTATCCTTTATAATGGAATGGGAAAGTAACAATTCATTTCATCCAAAAATAGTCAGTATTGATCGCAGAGGTTGTATGTCGCTGTCAAAATAATTTCACTACCTTTCCCCTGTGTGCACTCAATTTTTCCAAAAAAAATGACATTTTATGTGAAATCCACTTAAAAGCTACCTGTACATATATCCGTGAGGAAATCCATTATATATTGCACTGTTGTGTGGTTAACTGAATGGTATATGTCTTTTTTCTTGCATTTAAAACAATGTGAACATGTTCAGAGTTTCCGAATACGGAGAAATCTTTAAATTCCATAACATGCTACAAGTACCTCACTCTTTATTTAGCTTCTAAAATAGCTAGCGTCAGTGAATGGTCAAGTACTAAAGAAATAAGAAATAGTAAACTAAAGAAAATAATAATAACTCTAGTAATTGCCCAGGGATTTTAAGCAAAATCAAGGGTTTGGGGTCTTTCAATACCATACACTCTCATGTGGCTAATTTCCTCTAAAAAGATTCGTTAATCATCGTGGCAGTTGCCTTTAACGTGAAACATGAGACATTATGGTTATCAAGGGATCTTGAATGGGGCTTGGTGTGCTCAAATATGTGAAGTTGCAAATGTGTTCATAAACTAGATTAGATTGATCAGTATCCAAAAAGAATTGTGACCGGGTTTAGTGATATTCCATAAGACTGACCGACAGTTTGAAATGGTTTTGATTTAATTTTCTCTCATTGGGAAATTTGCATTTCTCTCTAATTCAGTTCACTGGGCTTGAAGGTATTTACCTCTATTAACCTATTTATGTTCCCTGACTCCGTTTGATGTGTTTCTATCATAGTTATTACAAGGAATACATGGTATTTACGTCCGTCCGCATACCCTTTACAAATGATTACAGTCACTTTTAGAGATCAGTTAATGGGATACGTTTCCAGCCTATATATGAATGTCTGCAAGAAGCTTTAATATGGCAATGCAATCACGATTAAGCGTGGTTCATCATCAATAAATATCGTTACACGCCCGGTTACACGCAGATAAAGAGGTTTCGTAGTGCCTTGGGTAGCTTAGTTATCTACATGTCACCCAGCAGCAAAAAGTGATTGCAGAGTTATCATCAATTTATCTGGGCATATTTATGAGATAATCTGCGTTTTAACGCATTTGTGTTTTACTTCAGGTTTCTGTAAGGTAAACTAAGTTGAATGAAATGGTTTTGCTTGGTTGCTTGTTTTTTTAACACTGCTGAAATGTCGAATTCTTAACTAGGCTAGTGCAATTTATTATCTGCCCCTCTCTAATTGCAGTACATTTTTTATCAATATTATAAAATTTGCGTCTCTCCACCCAGGAGTATAAATGCAAAACAGACTCGCTGTGCGGGAGGAGTGGCGAACCCCCACAGCAACATGAGGGAGTCTGGCCCAAACGCCGAATACAGAGATGGGCACTCCGCCTGCGGGCGCACCATTTGCATTGTGTTATACCCAATACTTTAAATGCTTTAAAGGCTGACTCAGAGATTTCAAAATATAATTTTTTTGTGTTATAATTAAAAATAGCCACCTAGAACTAAAGATAGTAACCTCAAATGCACAATTCCAAAGTTTGAGATGAATTGAATATTTCGTTTTGATGCAGTAAGCATTTATGTATAGTATTGCGTGCCATAGGAATTTTATAACAAAGTTGTGATTTGCGATATGAAGGACTTCGATTTGAGCTTAGCTATTTCACACAGTGATTAGTATATGGACAAGCATATTGTACATGCAAAAACAGGATTTGTTTGAACATTGAGGGCGCCCTCCTCTGGAAATCTCTGAGTCGTCCTTTAAGGCAAAACGGTTTAAGGTAAATGGGGCAAAAATCAGAGTGGTCCCGTTTTATCTAAACTGTTGGCAAATTCGTAAACTAAGAAACTCTGTGACACTTAAGTAGGTATTTTCCAAATGTAGAGAAGACCACCACCCTCTATAGAGTGTGTAGACCTGTAAGACCTTTTGCTCTAGACGTGTACGATGGATATTAAAAGTTAGAACCAAAATGTTTACTGAGGGAAAATATCTGATAAGGCAAACACTTTGACACCATTTTGTAAGGCATGGTTCATTCTTACTTTCATCCGTAGGGTGACTTTGAACAGTTATCATCCTATAGTTATCGAACTGTTTTCTGAAGATTATGAATTATGTCAATCCTTGGAACTAGCAAACAAGTTGGTAAAAAGCAGCTGAAAAAATCACATAAAAGGTTGTCTAGCGGATAGTTTGATATTATGTACCCAAATATGAAAAAATGTGATTGCTGGATAATTTGTACTTTTAGGAATAACAGAATGATATGTAGGGTTCTTTTTCGGCCATGCTGCATGGACCGATAGGGAAAAAATAACACGTTTTTGTCAGAACATTCTTTTCAAAGTCAGATCGAACTGTCAAACTAAAACGATGTGTTTTCGATTCCTAACCCTGGTAGATGTAGCCTTGTATATGCTGTAAGACATCTACTTGTACCTATTTATAATTATATAACCCTGGTAGATGTAGCCTTGTATATGCTGTAAGACATCTACTTGTACCTATTTATAATTATATACATTCCGAATTATGCATGCAACACTTGTGAACACTTGTGATCACAGAGCGCCTAAAGGGTCTTTTCACAGAAGCTAAATTATTTTTAATGGACTTTAATACGTCCAGCCTCTTGTCTGCATGATTCAGGTTGTTCTAGAATACAGGTCTCAGCCTGGCAATGCAAGCTATTGACCTATTGTGCAACCACCCTACAGTCCCAAATAGAGCTGTTTTTGAACATCTTCCTCTATTGTTGATTATATTGACACATTGTTTCCTAGGTCTCATAAAAACACAGGTGACCTTGTAGTGCTTGATGAAACTCCAGGATAAAACTTAAACAAATTTAGCACAATTTGAGTAACAATCACGCATTCTCGCAAAACTCATCAAGCAATTTGCAATAGGCGCAATCGATGTAACTATATCATCATGTATTACCGAGAGCATAAATATTTGATTTGAGGTTTTGCTATTGAAGACTATTGCGTAAGATGTGAAATGGCAGTAAATACTAGTTCTGCCAAAGGTATATTGAATTGTGAATTCGAAATATTGGCAACAAAATTATATTAATGGTGCAACGAGAAAGTTTTTATTCGTCCATATATAGTGTCATTTGTAGTTATTTCATATAGATTAGGACCCCCAATACAATTTTTACCTTGTATTTGGCTACAGAAATACCTTGAAAGTGAAAATAAAAAGGTGCTTTTTATTTCGTCATATTTCAATATAAAACATAGGCTGAATTTAGTATTTGCTCCTATACAAAAATAGAAATTTCACATTTTTGTACCAAAGAAATATTTCTCAGCCTGGTCCTTTCAGGTGGGGGTATTTTTGATGGAAAGCTGTACAGCAATGCAAAAATCAGAATTTTCAATATTTTTCGGGACACCTGATATGTGAAATCTCTTGTTGCACCTTTAATGGACTTCATTTTGAAATCCTTACCTTCTGTTGCATTTAAAGTTCTTTATGGCTCAAACGAAGACGTGTTTCCATTTGCCCTTCTGTTGGTATTTATCAACACTAATTACTTAGCCTGTGGCATATACGACGGTATTATAAAAAGCCATTGATGTTAAATACTTCACAAACCCAGGGGCATAAGTGGTACAAATACCAAATCACACTGATTTGGAAAGAACGTTTCCACAGGGTTTTATCGCCCAGAGACGGCTCAGCAACCGGATCTGTGAGTAATATACAAATATGTCAATTTGAAAAGATTCAATATCATGGTTAACTTTCGGTATTAGAGAATGCTTGCAAATCATAAGAAATTCCCTTCAAGCAAAATTTAAAACAACAATCTTTAGCGACCTGCCGAATGACTTGGCATTAACGTTTTCATAAAATATATCAAAATATCTCCACGTTGTTTGTAATTAGAGATCATCTTGAAGATCACTATGCCTGACTTTATTCGTCATTATTTACAGATTTACAAAGCATGTGATTTTTATCCAATTTATCACGGGATTCAATTCACAGTCGGTTAATATTTTCCTTATTCGCTTTTTGTATTTTGTATTTGCATTTCCATATTGCATACTCAAATTGCTTCCAATGATATCTAGGGCAGGTCGCATTGTAAATCCGCGATAGTATTGTGGGCGACAAAACTGCAATTTTCTAACCTATATTTTGTTTTCATTAAACAGTAGAATAGGAAACTGAATCTTTTCCGAATCTTGAAGTGGAAATGTTCTGCTTGTCTAGAGAAATTAAATCATCTTGATTAGTCTCCAATAAACGAGTTAACTCTTAAAATTCATGTTAGCAAGCCCAAGAGATGAAAACAATTATAATAATAATAGCAGAGATTTATATAGCGCCCTATGCTATTGGCCTCTAAGCGCTTTCACAAATGGCCGCTGATCACTGTGGCCCAACCATACCATAAACCATTTAGCATCATTTCAAGGGATGCAGCAGATCGGGATCAGCGCTTTCCCTTATCAGCAAACGTACATCGAGATAACCATCGCAGCCGGGACCAGCTTCCCAAATATCGCATGGGTAATCGGGACAAATAAGCGGTTAGTTTCTTGTCCAGGGAAATTACAAGACAGCTGAATCTCACAGGGCTCGAACGCACGCCTATACGCATGGATGAGCATACACTGGAGTCGAGCGCTTACCTGATTGAGCTATCTTGTCCGCTTCCAGTGATATCGTTATGGTATTTTCTCGTGACGAAACCTATAACACCCCTTTATAATTCTATAAGGTATTTTTTTAAACTTTGTTCATTACAGCTCTATAAACTAGACTCAATCTCTCCCCAAACGATGAATTGAAGGATTTTCAGTCGAGTGGTTCTTTTTTTCATCCAATTGAAGTGCACAGACGACACTTCAAATATTACTGTAGTGCTTCATACTTGTTTTAGTTCCATTTACGTGATTACATATAGAAAAGGAAACAAAGCACATATTGCAACATTTTGAGCGTTATTTGAACGAATATCGTTGTTATGTTGGTACCAAAATTGTTTGAACCAAAATAGTGTTAACAATTACACAGCTGGAGTTAATGATACCAATTGGAATGAACATATAGTGTTAAAAAGTAACGCCCAAAATGTAGACTTTAAATCTAATTTAGTGGAAAACTTTACGTCCATAAGTGAATAACTAATATTTTTCTTATCCCACTTAAGATCAAATATATTTAAGTGGTTGGACTGAATTAACATGTTGGATCAACCAATTCACATTCTATGAACTTTGGATTACCGGACTAAATGACGTCAGCCATGATACTGGCGAACGTTCGGACTTACATTGGCTCATCATATTGACTGGACGTTGAACCAACCTTGGATTAATGTAAAGTTTGCAGACTGATGTGTCCTGTAGCTTTGTGATTCGTCTATTGCACACGATTAGATAAAAGTTATATAGCATTTTTCAGAACTCTCCATCTTGACCAATTACAGAAACATTTTTTTGATTCGCAAATGCATACATATGCTGAGACTGATTGGCACATTTACCGTCTGCAACAGTGCAGCTGCTGAGCTAAAACAATTGGTGAAGGTCATTTTACTAACACTACGACTGGGGATCATCCCGACGGGATCACCTCCAGTAAGATTCCCAGTTTCTTTCTCAGTTAGTTCTAGACATGAAGTTGGTGCTTCATGTTCCGCCTGAAGAGTCATTTATCTTATGTAAACAATAAAAGGATCAGCCGATCATGCCTCTTGGGAAGGTCTTCATGTAAACAGCAGGTGTGTTTTCCCCGTTTACGAATGTAATGAAATTCCTTAAATGACGACAATGGATACCCGAGTACATTATACTTAATATCTGTTTCTGGGGCAGGGAAATTTCTAGAATTAAAATAAAAAAATATGTAGAAAGTGCTGCTTCTTGTCATATAACTTTATAATGTCGTGATTGCTAATAAATAAATGTAGTATTTGGAAATTCAATTCCAATCTGTCTTGTTGTCTCAGCCTTACTCCAGGTTTCAGCAGAATGTATATATAGAACTATAAAGGCACCCATGTTGAAAGTAAACTGAACCCTTTGAACACCAACCACCAACATGAACTCCAATGTTATATTTTTCAGCAGCACCAGAACCCTGAAGTGGACATTTTAATTCAATACAATGTAATATTAGGTGCCCTTGTGCCGTCGCGAGGAGGTTTGCCCCAGATGGAGTTTTATTAGATACATTTTGAAGTGTTTACCAGCTAATATGCAATTAGAAATGCTGTTTCGTTTGGATCTTATAAATCCTATTGGATTTATTCAAAGCTGCAGTGTCCCATGAATCGTATGCGGGCTAATTTTAATGTTTGACCTTACGTAAAATTCGATTTGGGTGGTTCTTTTGAAGCTAGCGATAATGACATTGAAATCTCTTTCCGGCAACGTTTGCAGAAAGGACTTTCGAGGCACAAAAATGCATATGCAGAACTTAAGATCATGTTGGCGCTTCACAACTTTCGCACCTGTTATTTGCAGGGTGCGCCTCCCATTCCTATGTTACAACCGAGCTTGTTTGCACATTGAAGGTATTCCAAGTTTACAATATAGTATCTCTCAACATTTTATAGTTCTCCTGTAATATTACGGTTATAAATGAGAATCTTATTCTAAAAGTTTGGGGAAGAAGGTTTGAAGATGTTTTCTACAGTTTGAAGGGCTCTGAATCAGAATTATTGGGTCCAACCTCTTGCATGTCTTGCAAATGTGGGGAACTTTGTAAAATAAGGGGGTAAAATTAGTACAGGGGTAAATTTGAAATCAAGTCCAAATGTGTTTCAATGTGCACCAATGTATTTGTCTTATTATAAGGATTAAAAAAGGCTCTGCAACAGGTGAATTAGTGTTTGGATTTGTCATATCATTTGGCACATTGGTTGGCAAAATGAGTCATTGATTAATCCATAGTTGAAATAATCAAGAAAATGTAACATTAAGTTGACAAAGATATCATGATATTGTACATATTGTACATTCCTTTCTTACCAACACAGGTTTAATGTGTGTAAATCCCATAGGAATGGAGAGAAAAAAGGGGTGTGCTTAGAAAACCTGCCATATCTAGCGTATTTTCAGTCGATTTCTTTCATTGTTTCAACAAAGGAAAGTATATTAGATGTGTTTTATAAAAACAACAACAAATGCATTAAGGTCAAGATCATCTTTAACCCTTGCACATTTTTATTCATATAGTATAGTGGTAGCAGTAGTAGTGTAGTAGTAGTTCTTAGTACCCGTTTCATATGAAAGTCTCAGCGTGTTAAATTTCATTTTGAATTATTTATTGAATTATTCATGATTAACTCTAAAGCTAAGGAAATCTGCCCTATAAATTGCTAACGAACAATTTAATCATCGACAGGTGCTAATCTGCCTTCACGTTAAATATTTCACAAAATCCGTCTCTTTTATGCCCATGTCGTGTATTCTTGTATTTCGATAATGTGAAGCTCAAGGTGCTTCCTATATTGCAAGCAAGTAAAGTCAAGGCAGATAAAAGTAACATTCATCTCGAAAAGGAGGTGGTGAATCGTTGAACGCGGAAAACCTTTCGTGTCACTATACACTGAAGTGATAAAACTCTCGTATAATGTAATTTATAGGTTCGTTTCACATATCAAGTGAGAAGGGCATTTTAACCCTCGTCTACCGAAGGGGGGGGGGGTGGTTACCACCCCCTTCAGGTTTTTTTCCCGGCTTGCTAAAACCCCCTTTTTTGGTGCCAAATTATTTAATGTAATTGTCAATTGTCATGTTCCGCTCCTTTTAATCCAAAAACAAACATCCACCGGGGTATAGGTAAGATACAGGGTGATCCCAAAGTGATCGATGGGGGGGGGGGGGGGTGGTAACCACCCCCCTCCGGAAGAGAAGTACCAACATGCCTAACACAACTCACAGGAACATCACAGAAACTTGATTTTGGTACCAATAGATAGCTATGGTCCTCCTCTTTCCATTGATACCAAAATAGCATTACGTCACAATGACGTCATAAAGTTTGCATGTCAGCAAAACTGCCATAGACACACACAGTGAAAAATTTTTCGCCAAAAAGGTTAGGAAAATCAGATTTTCATGCGGTTTTTGACTCTACTTGATGGGAAATGACTAGTTTTATATAATGACATCATTTTAGAGCTATAATAGGGTGTTTGAGTCGCTAAAATTGCGAAATATCAATTTTCCACCCTATATTCAGTATTTTCGTACTTTCCTCAACATATGACGTCGTGGTGACGTCATAACGGGGATGTTAGTACTTATTTTAGTACCAATGGAAAGAAGAAACTCTAAGCTATCCTTTGGTACCAAATTTACAGGAATCGGGTGTTCAGTAACGAAAATCACAGGGGGGGTGGTGACCACCCCCCCTTCGGCAATTTTGTTACAAAAATGGCTCAGGTAGACGAGGGTTAAAGTTGCTCACAGAATGCCTTTTCTTACATAATTATGTGACGTTTTACATGTAAAGAGTGATATAATATTTTCCAGAATTGCAAGTTTTAAATTATGTTTAATAAAAACAAGGATTGATAACCGTATGGGAAGCACACATGAACAATTATCATGGTCTTTAATAAACAAGGGGATAGGCTAGCAAGCTGTAGTTGAAGCTGCCTCTCAGTTTTTAAATATCCTTAGGTGACAATTGAGGTTTTGTAAAGAGTCATATCACTTGTCATTTTCGAATGCCAATTGCACTAAAAGGGGAAACAGACCTTGTTCGTAGACGCATTTGACGATACGTGAAAACAGGACGGGCCAAAACCTCAAATGTGAGAGAAGACATGTTTAAACCAGTCGTAGAGGCGCTGAGGACATTTATCTTGGAACAAATCTATGTTTAAAGGAAACATTTATTTAGTTCTGACTAACATTGACAATTGAATAATTTATTTAAAATTTAAATTTCAAACAGTATTTGTAATACCATCTGATGAGGTGCAGCTAACAAAAGGGGCAAGGAGGGGCAAAACATTACACGATTGCCTCATATAGGTAAAACTAAATCTTGAAGCAATTAATTGTTTAAAACCCCCTGCAATTTTGAAATTCTCGGGGGGGGGGCGGTCGCCTCTCCTGCCACCCCTGATACAACCATACAAAAAAAAAACGCGCCACGACATAACAGTTGTGAACGTTACAATTATAGTTGAAACGTTTGGGCGTTTAAAATTCGGAGAAACGACCTTTCGGAGTAATGACCTTTCGGAGTAAATATCCTATGAAATAACAAATTAGGTTTTTACTCCGAAAGGTTTTTATTCCGAAAGGTCGATATTCCGAAAATTCGGAGAAACGACCTTTCGGAATAATGACCTTTTCGGATTAAAGACCTTTCGGATCAAATAACTTTCGGATTAATGACCCTTATTTCATTTTTCGGAATAAAGACCCTTCGGAATAAAAATCTTTCGGAGCAATGACCCTTCGGAGAATGATCGATCGGAGATAAAACCTTTCGGAGTAATGATCTTTATTTTCGGAGAAACGACCTTTCGGAGTAATGAACTTCGGACTAATGACCCTTCGGAACAAAACCTTTCGGAATTATGAGCTTCCATAGAACAGTGTGTTCGGAGTAATGACCGTTCGGAGAAAAAACCTTTCGGAGCAATGATACGTCGGAACATCGAACTGTCCCCTATTAATAAGTATGTACTATACTCCTCTACATGCATACATTTTACCCCGCTTTTTCGTTTGCCGTAAAGAGTAACTGTTGCTTATGTCCGGGCTTTAACTGCGAAGTAAAGTAACACACGAGCTGCAAAGTAATGCATTTGACAGTGGTAAGATTTCGATGCTTTAGAAATTAAAGTAAAACATCGCGATTGCGTGGGTGGCTATTCATGCCCTTTGCGCCACAAGCCGCAACAATTGCACACCCACATTATATTTGAAGATACATATTTATCGATACCTTCGTATCTGTGATAGTAAATCA
Source organism: Ophioderma brevispina (assembly GCA_023653785.1). NCBI lineage: Eukaryota > Metazoa > Echinodermata > Ophiuroidea > Amphilepidida > Ophiodermatidae > Ophioderma > Ophioderma brevispina. Next base: position 24,703 of record JAMKCH010000127.1, read on the forward strand.
TTGTTACATTTTTTTCTGAACTACTTTCTCCATTACTTTGTATTCGGAAAGTGCGGAGCAAAATAACACACGAGTTGCCAAGTAATGCACTGAATAGTGGTAAGATTACGATTGTTTAAGTAAAACAGCCTGAATACATGGGAACCTGCTCTTTACACCACAACCTGCAACAAATGTACGCGTTAATGTGTATCAATATCTTGCTCACTATGCAAATAACTTATTTTTTCTGGGTTTGTTTTTCTTCAACGCCATGTACAGGATTGTATTTTGATACAATCTAAAGTATTTAGGATGAAATAGGCAAAACATCACACTCTCTCAGAGGAAGTTAAACAATGGTTATTCGCAATTCGTGACAAATTCAAAATTAAAGTAAAATAGATAATCACGTATCATGATGCACTGGAATAACAAATCCACTGAGTTTTATTGTACTTGCACAACTTTTTTCAACTAAAACCATGACGAAAAAAAACCCAAAAAACACGACACTTAAGCCCTGACAGAAATTTGTACCAAGGACTTTAGCCCGTACACGATCGTGACTGCCCATGATAAGTGGGGCATTAGAAACTATCCGTGGACATATTCCACACAAGGTATACAAGTATTTAATCACCCAAAGGGAAAAACCCTGTTCAGAGATGGTACAAGTCAGCATTAAAAACCTCTCACACGGAACTGCCTTTTGGTAGATTCTGAAAAGCACATGCTCCGTAACAAAAGGGATAAGCGATTTGCTGATCCGAAACATCGAAAGGCAGTACTATTTATCTGATTCTGTAATTTCTATACGTGCGTATCATAATTCTTACTTGAGATCAAGAAAACCTTTCCGTGTGAATATCCCAGATTTGTCAGCGTAATATTGTGCACCATGTCCTGTACAGTTTGACCACAAACAAAAATATTATTGATCTTTGTTTATTTATGTACTGGTGCAAACCGCAATCAATTGTTTAGTGTATATTTTGACACGTCATCGATGTATGTCCATTTGTGGGAGACGGTATGACAAATTTCCTCAAATACGTCATTTTTTTCACTAGTAGGTGTTTTTGTTCCTACATTAAAGTAGTTATTTCGAATTGTACATACTTATAAGCTAAGAATATGCATTTCCACATTTTTAATTGCTGCTTACCCCTTTGTTTATATGTGAATGTTGCCATGTTTTAGTCAATTTTGAAGAATGCCCATTTTTTTTTAAATTTTACTAATAAGAAGTTAATTTCGTTGCAGATATTTCCTCCTTGATTGCTATATAAAGCTGATCCTTTTATCTAACTTGTCCTGTCAGAACAATTTCTTTAAAACATGTCTGTTGAAAATGTTGTTAAAAGCATTGCCCTGCAATAAAAATATGCATAAAATGTATCTGTGATAGATACATTTTATACAAATCAGGGCTTTTGAACCGAGTTATCATTTCTAGTATTCTATACATGTAAAATGAAAAAAGATATTTTCTTTTGTCAGATAAAACATGGCTTAATGATAATCCTTTATTTTGACCTAACTGGCAGTGATTTAGTGTGCACATTCGAGTTTGTACACATGTTTTCCATTTTCTTTTTAACCAACCATTAAAATATCTAAAATAAAGAATAATAACGAGTATCAGAGTATTTAAGAGCAGGATATTGAACGCCTATACTTAATATTCCAAATGTAGAAAGTTTAAAACTGTTATTTTAAGAAAACATGCAACGACCCCCCCCCCCTTGCCAAGTATTCCCGAAATATTGAAATTGAAGTTTTAGCCATTGAATAGTAAGTATATTCAACGGCAGAAAAATTATTTGTTTTGTATCGCTATATAAAACAAATATTGAACGCCGCCTATGTTTGTGGAATAGTAAAAATATATCACTCTGTCAAATTTGGAATGTTCCATTTCACTCGGCTTCGCCTCGTAAAATAGAAAATACAAAATTTAACATTGTGATATATATTTACTATTCCACGCACTAGGCATTCAATATTTGTATACTATCATATAAGCGATTTTTCTTTGTAGGGATTCGTTCCTTAGTTAGTGGACGGTTTGGAATGTATGCTATCTGTACATTTCTATTCAAAATCAAAGTAGCTTGAAGTGATCTAATGTACCGGGAGGCTTCTAGTATATGTACGATTATCCTTTGTAATTGAATGGGAAAGTAACAATTCAGCATTGAGGTTGTATGTCGCTGTCAAAATAATTTCACTACCTTTCCCCTGTGTGCACTCAATTTTTCCAAAAAAAATGACATTTTTCGTAAAATCCACTTAAAAGCTACCTGTACATATATCCATGAGGAAATCCATTATATATTGCACTCTGGTTAACTGAATGGTATATTTTTTCTGCATTTAAAACAATGTGAACATGTTCATAGTTTCCGACTACGAAGAAATCTTTAAATTCCATCGCATGCTACAAGCACCTCGCTCTTTATTTAGCTTCTAAAATAGCTAGCGTCAGTGAATGATCCATTACTAATGAAATAAAAAATAGTAAAACTAAAGAAAATAATAATAACTCTAGTAATTGCCCAGGGATTTTAAGCAAAATCAAGGGTTTTGGGATCGTTCAATACCATACGCTCTCATGTGGCTTATTTCCTCGACTGTGAAAAGAATTATTAATCATCGTGGCATTTGCCTTTAACATTATGGTTATCAGGGTATTTTGAATGGGGCTTGGTGTGCTTGAATATGTGAAGTTGAAAATGTGTTCATAAACTAGATAAATTGATCATTATCCAAAAAGAATTGTAACCGGATCTAGTGATATTTCATAAGACTGACCGACAGTTTGCAATGGTTTTATTTTACATACATTATACATTCTCTTTTTTCTAATTTCCTCTTATTAGGAAATTTGCATTTTCTCTCAAATTCAGTTCGCTGGTTTTGAAGGTATTTACCTCTACTAACTCGTTTTTTTTTTATGTTCGCTGGTTTTGAAGGTATTTCTCTACTAACTTGTCAGTATTACTCCGTCGCAAACCCTTTATAAATTATTACAAAAATGTTAGAGATCAGTTAATTGGATACGTTTCCCGCCTATGAATGTGTGCAAGAAGCTTTAATATGGCAATTCCATCACGATTAAGCGTGGTTCATTATCATTAAATATCGTTACACACAAATAAAGAGGTAGATAAGTTATCTACATGTCACCAACGGCAAAAAAAAAAAATATTGCAGAGTTATCATCAATTTATCTTAGCATATTTATGAGATAAAAATACATCTACAACACTATGCCTTATTAACGCATTCGCATGCTTTACTTCGGGTTGTTGTAAGGTAAACTGAAATATTTTGCTTTGTTGGTTAGTCTTTAATAGGCTAGTGAAATTTAATATCTAACCCTCACTAATTGCAATAGAGGTTTATTTTTTTTCATCAATATGCTTTCGATTCAATTGAGCTAATCATGGGCTATCGTATTCTTCTACTCAAACTAAATAAGAAAATGTATAGTTTGTCTAACTTTAGAACTTTAGTTTTAGGCATGCAGGCCAAAATATATTCAAGGTCAAGGGTAAAATTTTCAAAACAGTACGATTTTATTAAACTAATTCCAAATTACTAGTATATGTTGTTTGGTCATATCATGGCCAAAAATGCTCATTCACACTATCATCTTCAAAATATTGACCTTATAGGGTAGTGGCTTGTGACTTCCCATAGACCCAGTAGAAATCTGCCATAATGAACTCTATAACTAAGTAAATCTAACCTATTTAAATAATCTTTTCAGTTTATTCACAATTAGACGAACAATTTGATACACTTTTGAAAAGAATTGGAGCATTCTGAGCATTTACCCCCAGTATGACCTTCAACAGTTATTTCCATATAGTTAATAATCCATAATCGCAGATAAGGCAAACTATACTTTTTTTAATCCTTATGACATGAAACAAACGTTGGTATACATTTGAACACAATTGGAATATTTAAGAATTTGACCCTGTATCCCCTCAAATAGCACACAGGTGATTCTTGGGGACTTTTGATATGTTGCTCCTTACAGCATCAGGAAACTATCCTGAAAGATGTGAAATGTCAGTAAATACTAGTTCTACCAAAAGTATATTGTATTGTGAATAATTTTAGACTTTTTGAAGCAAACCTGATTTTTAGTGTAGAGGTTCGAAATAGTGGCAACAAAATTATTTTAATGACCTTCATTTTGAAATCCTTACCTTCTGTCGCATTTAAAGTTCGTTATGGCTCAAAGGAAGACGGTTTTCTTTTTGCCCTTCTCATGTTTGTATTTATCGACACTAATTACTTAGCATGTGGCATATACGACGATATTACAAAAAGCCATCGTTATCAACTTAAAACACTTCATTGATGTTAAATGCTTCACAAACCCAGGTGCATAAGTGATGAAAAATACCAAATCACACTGATTTAGAAATAACGTTTCTACCGGGTTTTATCGCCCAGAGACGGCTCGGCAACCGGATCTTTGAGAAATATACAAATATGTCAATTTGAAAAGATTCAATATCACGGTTAACTTTTGTTTTGTAGTAGAGAATGCTTGCAAATCATAAGAAATTACCTTCAAGCAAATTTAAACAAAAAATCTTTAACGACCCGCCGAATGACTTCAAGTCTTAAATAAATAGAGATTTGGCACTTACGTTTTCATCAAAGTTATAGCAAAATATCTCCACGTTGTTTGTAATTAGGGATCATCTTGAGATCAATATGCCTGGCTTTCTTACGTCATTTATTCAGATTGCAAAGCATGTGAATTTGTATCCAATTGATCACGGGATTCAACTTCAACAGTCGGTTATATTTTTCTTATTCGTTTTTGTATTTTGTATTGCATTCCCGTATTGCATTACTCAAATGCTTTCAATGTATCTAGGGCAGGTCGCAATGTAAACCCGCGATAGTATTGGGCGATAAACTGCATTTTGACATATATTTTGTTTTCATTAAACAGTAGGCTAGGAAACTGAATCTTTTCCGAACTCTTGAATTGAAAAGTTTCTGATTGTCTCGAGAAAGTAAATTCATCTTGATTAGTATCCAATAAACGAGTTAACTCTTAAAATTCATGAAAGCAAGCCCAAGAGTGTGAAAGCAATTATCAGTGATATCGTTAGGTGTTTAATGACGAAACCAAACACCCCTTTATAAATCTGTAAGGTCATTACAGCTCTATAAACTAGACTTAACCTCTCCCAAACGATAAATTGAGGATTTTTAGTCGAGTGGTTCTTTATTTCATCCGATTGAAGTGCCACAGAGACACTTACCAATTAATACTCGAGGGCTTCATAATTGTTTAGTCCATTTACGTGATTACATCTAGAAAAGGAAAACAAAGCATACCTGCAACATTTTGGGCGTTACAAGTTTAAGGAATTGTGTTGGCGTTATTTGGTTTGAACGCATACGTTTTAATTGGTACCAAAATTGTTTGACCAAAAATTGGGTTAACAATTACACAGCTGGAGTTAATGAGTAACTAATATTTTCTTATCCCATTTAGGATCAAATATTAGTAAGTGGTTGGACTGAATTAATATGTTGGATCAAACCGATAAGATTTCACATTATATCAATTTTGGATTACCGGACTATAGGACGTAGTCTGATGCTGGCGGAACGTTCGGACTTACATTGGCTCTTCATTTGGGCCCTGCGACGTTGAAACACCTTGGTAATGTAAAGATGTGCAGACTATTAAATAGTCCGTCGCTTTGTGAGTCGTCTAATTGGACACGCTTAGATTAACAAGTTATATAGCATTTCACAACTCTCCATCTTGACCCATTGCCAGAAGAAAACATCTTGTGATTCCCAAATTCTCGACATGCATACGTCTGCTGAGATTAATTGGCACTTATTGTCTGCAGCTGGTGAGCTAATATACGTAGTGGTGAGGGCATTTTCCTAAAGCTACCATTGGGGATCATCACGACGGGATCACCTCCAGTACGATCCCAGTTTCTTTCAGAAGAGTCATTTCTATGTAAACATTTTTTTTTTAAAATGATACGCAGACCATGCCTCTTGGGAAGGTCTTCATGTAAACTGCAGGTGTGTTTTCCCCGATTTCGAATGTAAGGAAATTCCTTAAATGAAGACAATGGATATCCGAGTACATTATACTTATTATATGTTTCTGGAGCCGGGATATTTCTAGAAAAAAAACAAAAAATTTGTTGAAAATCATGTTTTCCTCGAGACATACCACAATGATCTCGATCTCTCTCTCTGTGGTATAGGTAGTCTAACAGTGAATTCAACACACGCTCCTGTTTATCAGTTGTGCACTCCCTCACTATTCTCTGAGAACAAGCCATATTTTGAAATGGCGTTTAGTTTTCATGCCAAGGATGAATGTACTTTTTGCAATGCACACAACCGAATTAAAAACCTAGTCTGAGAATGTATTCTGGGCCATGATCTCTGGGTAACGACTTCGGTTCCTGAAAGGTCTGGAATTTACCCAATGCACAGTGTACCCGCCATACGAAATAAAACGCGCAACAAATACAACGTATAAACGTGCATTAACTTCTGTTCCTAGGACGCCTATACTCCCAAATAAATTCAAGCTCTGTCTTTTCGCATTGAACACTCTGCGATTATTTGTAGCCTATATATGTTCTCTTTATCATTGAAGCAATCTCTGATTATCAAGAGCACAGGTCAATCCTAGAATGGGTTTGGTTTTCCGTTTGCCAAAATAGAAGGAACACATACTCTCTAAAATACGTACAAAGTAAGTACATTTTACTCCGCGTTTCCATCTGCCGGAAAAGAGTTACTGTTGCTTATGCCTGTGCTTGTAACTTTGTTATAGACAATGCGAAGTCAACTTCCACACGGGCTGCAAAGTAATGTCTTTGACAGTGATAAGATTTCGATGCTTGGAGAAATTAAAGTAAAAGATCGCGATTGCCGGGAGGGATTATGCTCTTTACGCCACAAGCCGCAACAATTGCACACCTACATATATTTGAAGATGCATATTAATCGATACCTTCGTATTGTGGAAGTAAATCTGTTACATTTTTTTCTGAAACTACTTCTCCATTACTTTGTATTCGGAAATGCGGAGCAAAAAACACAGAGCTGCCAATAATGCATAATAGTGGCAAGATTTAAGTAAAATAGCCGGAACTTACAGGGAAGTGCTCTTACACCACAACCTGAACAAGTGTATGCGTTAATGTGTATCTATATAATGCTCACTATTGCAAAAGAACTCATTTTCTGGTTTGTTTTTTCTTCAACGCATGTCTACAGGATTGTATTTAATGCTACTCTAAAGATACTTAGGATGATAATAGGTTAAACATAACACTCTCTCAAAGGAAGTTAAACAATGGTTATTCGCAATTCGTGGACAAATACAATTACATCACGTATCATGATGCACTAGAATAACAAATCCATGGACAACTATATTGTTACTTTCAAAAATTCAAGCAAAAACCATGACGAAAAAACCCAAACCAAAAACAACAAAAAACACGACACTTCCGGCTGATAAAAAAAACTGTCCCAAGGACTTTAGGCCCGTACCACAGATCGTGACTGTCCATGATAATGGGGCATTCGAAATCTCGGTGGACATATTTCACCACCAGGGTACCCAAGTATTGTTCACCAAGGGGCGGGAAACTGTTCAGAGATGGTACAGGTCAACATTAAAAACATCTCACACGGAAAACGTAAGTACTTCAGCTAACTAGGCATAGTATAAATAATCGAGATTTGTTTATCGATGAGGCCAGCAAGAAATGTTGTCAGATTTACTGTCACGAAGCCATACTACAATTCACTTCTACTTTATTTGAAAAAAATTGGATGTTTTTGTAAAATTCAAGCAGAATTAAAAATAACGTAAATTGTTAATTGCTCGGATAGCAGGTACATCACCCAAATGCTTTTGTACTGCCTTCGTAACTAAGGATATGTTAATGCGCCCTATTTAAAGTCAATATTTGCAAGAATGCACATTTTTTTTTTAATTTTCCGAATAAAATGTTAATTTCTTGACAGATATTTCCTCTTGATTGCTATATGAAGATGATACTTTTATCTCTCTTGGTCCTTTGAGAACAATATATTTAACATAGTGTCTAAGGGGGGGGGGCAAAAATTGTTTTCAAGATTTGTTTTTCGGCGATATTCTATCACTCGTGAAAAATATTTCGAATCTAATTTTTTGTAATTGTGCAACTTATCAATGCGCGTCTTAATAAAAAATCTAAAATTTTCTCGCCCGTTAATGAGATATTAGCTTGGGTCCCTAAGAAAACCCCCAGGCACCAAACGGGAGTGTGATTTTAAAAATAAAATTATCCAAACCCAGTTGCCAGAAATATTTTCTGCTTAGTATGCTTCAATGCAGAAACAAAAATTAATTACATTATCAGAAAAAATAATTAACCCTTTATGTGCGGAAAGGAAGCGATTCCTCATTCGACGCGGACTGCGCGCCATTCCTATACAAACCTATCGGCAAAAACGACTGCCCCACAAAAATCACAAGGAGAATGTCCAAAATCTTCAGGTTGTGTTAAATATATGTAAATGGGTCCTTCTAGAGCAGATTATAAACATCAAAATGATTTGCATAGGTGTATGCGTGTATGCGCTTTAAATTCCATCAGCATGCTACCAGTACCCACTTTTTATTAAGAATCTAAAATATCTAGCGTCAGAAGGATCATTAAATGAAAAAAAAAGAGTGAAAATAAAGAAATAATGAACTCTTAAATGTTCCCAAATCAAGGATGATAAATGACATCTTATTATAACCCGATCTAGTGATATTTCATAAGACTGACCGACAGTTTTAATGTTTTGTGTAATACCTGCTCCTGCATTATTTTTCATTCAATAGGAATTTTTAAAATTTAGTTCGCTGTTCTTAAAGCTGTGTACCTCTTCCTATTTAGTTTGAGGTCGTTGACCCGATGATATATTCTGTCATCGTTACAGGGAATACATTGTACGTATTACTCCGTTGCAAATCACTTATAAATGATTACAATAATTTTTAGAGATCAGTTAATGCGATGCGTTTCCCGCCTATGAATGTCTACAAGAAGCTTTATATGGCAATTCAATCGCGATTAAGCGTGCATCACTGTTAGAAAATTTTCCGTAAATTTACGGAAGTTTCTGGACAGCAGCAGAATTCCAGACTTTTTTGGGGTAAATTTACAGAATTTCCGTAAATTAACGGAACTTTGACAGTAATTTTCCAGACATTTGTCTCATATTATGGGAAAAAAAAGTGTTTGAACAGACTTTTCGTATTTAAAAATTGGAAGAAAAAAAAAGTCCGGAATTTTGCTGCCAGAAATTTTTGAAATATTTCCGTTAAATTACCATTTGTTATGTTTTTGTTTTTTATTTTTATTGTTTTCCAAAACAGATTTTCCGTAAATTTACGGAAAATCTGTCTCTTCTTAATATTTACGGGAAATTTCAAACAGTTATGTTCATCATTCAAATAAATCTTCGGTTACACGCAGATAAAGAGGTTTCGTAGTACTCAGAGTAGATTACTTATCTACAGGTCACCATCGGCAAAATGACTGCACGGAATAAAGCACATGTTTGTTCCGTTAAAGTTTCCGATAATAAGTGTCTCAGGAAAAAAAGTGTTCCCTTAAAATCCCCTTAAAATTAACTACAAACAAATGCGCGTTGTTAACGCATTCGTGTGCTTTACCTCAGGTTGCTGTGAGGTAAACTAAGTTGAAAGAAATTATTTCGTTTTGTTTGCTTGGTTTGTTTTTAAAACGGCACTGGCACATTTCAGAAAATATGAAATTTCTTCAATTTGCTCGGAACAATGCTAGGCTTTTTAGGCCATTGAAAGAATAGAGATAATTTACACAAAAAATAAAATTACCCAAAAAGCAGATAGGGACATTATAACAGGTTAAAGGACATCCAGGTAATTTGTAGGCTAACCTTTAAGTTTGCCGTAACTTTAATCAACAGATGTGTCTATTACATGAATATCATAGATCGTACTATTCATTATTACACTGCTTATTAAAAATTTACGAAATTAGGAAAACAGATTTTCCGTAAATTTACGGAAATTTCTGGCAGCAGAATTTCCAGACTTTTTTGGGGTAAATTTACAGAATTTCCGTAAATTAACGGAACTTTGACAGTAATTTTACAAGACATTTGTCTCATATTATGGGAAAAAAAAATGTGTATTTTAACAGAATTTCCGTAAATTAAAATTACGGAAAGAACAAAAAAAGTCCGGAAATTTTGCTGCCAGAAATTTTTGAAAATTTCCCGTCAATTAACAATTGTTATGTTTTTGTTTTTTATTTTTATTGTTTTCCAAAACAGATTTTCCGTAAATTTACGGAAAATCTGTCTTCTTAATTTAGGAAATTTCTACAGTTATGGTAAATCATCATCAAATCATATTTACACCTAGAAGATAAAGAGGTTTCGTAGTACTCAGAGTAGATTACTTATCTACAGGTCACCATCGGCAAAATGACTGCACGGAATAAAGCACATGTTTGTTCCGTTAAGGTTTCCGAATTCATAACTTTTTTAGAAAATGTAAAAAAAATAAAAAAAATTCCCCTTAAATTCATCTACCACACTGGCGTTGTTAAAAGCATTCGTGTGCTTTACCTCAGGTTGCTGTGAGGTAAACTAAGTTGAAAGAAATTATTTCGTTTGTTTGCTTGGTTTGTTTTTAAAACGGCACTGGCACATTTCAGAAAATATGAAATTTCTTCAATTTGCTCGCAAATGATAGGCCTGCCATTGAAAGAATAGAGATATATTTTACACATAAAAATTTAAACATACCAAAGAGATAGGGAACATTAATAAAGGTTAAAGAAATCCAGGGTAATTTGTAGGCCTAACTTTAAGTTTGCCGTAACTTTAATCAACAGATGTGTCTATTACCTGAAATCATAGGCTCGTACTCATTCATATACACTGTTAAAAATTTCCGTAAATTAAGAAAACAGATTTTCCGTAAATTTACGGAAAATCTGTTTTAGAAACAATAAAAATAAAAAGTTTTTTTTTTAAAAAAAAAAATAGCTAAAATGTTAATTAACGGAAGTATTTCCGAAATTTTGGGCCAGCAATATTTCCGGACTTTTTTTTTTGTTCCTAGTTTTTAAATTACGGAAAAATTCTGTGGAAAATTACCTATTTTTTCCCTAATATGAGGCAATTTCTGTAAAAGGTACTGCTCAAGTTCGTTAATTGACAGGAAATTCTTGTAAATTTTACCCTAAAATGACTTGGCTGAAATAATGATGCCAGAAATTTCCGTTAAATTACGGACATTTTTTTAATCAGTTGTAATACCAGAAAGGTTCACAGACGGTCAAATAAGGTGCATTCCTATGAGAATCAACTCTGGCACAGGCGGGGTATTTTCCTGTGTTACACGACATTTCAGCGTGTCTGCTGAAAGAAGTCGCCAGCGAGTTCATTCTTTATAAAATCCGTTTGGTCTGTTTTATACCATATCACTGATTTGTGCTATAGTGTAAGCTAACTATGTAATTTCGTGTTTTTGTTTCTGTTTTAAAAGCAAATTCCTCTGGATTCATTGTGTTTTGGGATAACTGTTGGAAAAAAATATCTTGGATTTTTTTCAACAAACTTTTAGGTTAGTGTGAAATCCAAGATGGCCGCTCAAAAATTACATAAATTCCATGTTATAATTAGTATTCTGAAACGCAATATGAGTCCAAAATTCACGACAATACCCATATTTCGATAACAAAGAGTTCAAAAAAGCTAAATTCAATCAATATGGCAATCACATTTAACACAAATCCAATATGGCGTCCCCCAAAATAGCCGCCAAAAGAGCTATGTTATTGAATTAACGTGTGCATTAACACTATAGGATTTCAATTAATTGGGGTGTATATCTTGTGGTGCTTAGGAACATATCTGACATTTTCTTTTGTAAACATACTTCAAATCCAAGATGGCGGCCAATATGGCCAGCCGAAAAGCGCTATTCACAGAACTGGTTTATTAAGAAAAACTTTAAAGTTATTAAACATTTTGGGCAGAAGAAACATACATTTAAGACTATGAATGAAGAAAAAAATTCCAAACTTTTCGGTGTTGCTAACGCGCTGATCCAAGATGGCGGCCACACGCTAGCATGATAATAGTAAACTGGTGTTTTTTTCACAGATGACCATGCCATAATAATATTTTGATAACAATTAAAACCTAAGATGTATACGTGGAACAAAGGAACTCATTACCATTTATGGTTAAAAACTACTTCAAAACACACACTGGTGGCTAAATAATAGCTCTGTAAGCACTTTCAATTGCTTAATCTGGTTATCTTTTTACAGCAATTAGTTACTTCGTATTTACCACTATAGGAAATTTGAATAAAAAAATCTTAAACATTTAAAGTATACAAAATTTTTACAAATACATATAAATTTGGGACATTGAAAAATACATTTGCCTTTACAGGTTTTCATGTTCATTCAAATACAAGGATAGGGGTCAAAATATCAATGCGATAAGCACTCTTAATCTTCAAGAGCCCACACTGGAATGGCTTAATAATACATATAATACATAATTACATAAATTTGAATGAAATATGAATGGAAAATATAAAGAGCCAATTCTCCTACGCATGAGCTTCCCTGTCTATTACTTTCGTTTTTAGAACCTTCAACCCCAAGATGGCGGGACTAATGACCCTTGCAAGCCACTATCAAGAGCCAAAACTGCTCTTTTTTATATACCTACATTCATTGTTCATCCACATAAGAGAAGTGAATGAAAATACAAATGGAAAACGTAAGAAACTGACACTAAATCGTGTATATTTTCATACAGCCAGTGTGATCCATGTTATAATTGTAATCAAAACAAATAAAATAATGTTTACTTTTGATCACAAGAACTCATAGTTTGCTTTGGTAACATAATTCTAATCGAAGATGGCGGCTATATGGCCATTGGTAATCACTATCAATTAGCCTAAACTGGTGATTTTTCGTATACACAAGTTCATGCATGATAGGAAATTCTATAAAACTATAAAGAAGCAAACTCTATATCCCTTAAACCAAAAATGACCATGTTTCCACTTTTCAAAAATCACGAGAGCGAAACCTTTGCCTTGTGTTGGGTGAAATGAAATTGCTCCTAGATATAACAAGACAAATTGTGCTACCTCCCTTTCTTGCGGTGATCGCGTCAGGTTGTATCATTTTCTCTCTAGGGAGTAAGGGGTATAAATATGTTTTATTAAAAAATGTGTAACATGCTTCAAATCCAAAATGGTGACGACTGCGTACAAGCCAAAATATCCAATTACATGTGTTATAACATCAGGAAATTTTAATGAAAATATAAATGAAGAAACTAGACATACTTTTGAAACAGAGGAAACCATATTACATGACCATTTTTTTTTAAATTGTTAACAGTCTTCAAACCCAATGTGGCAATTTTTCATTAAACACCTAAATATATGTTGTACACATTGTATTGAAGCAACTAGATACATACTTTTGGAAAACATGAACCCCTATCACGTAGTTGAATAACCTGCCTTAAATCCAAGATGCGTCACTAATAGGCCCTGGCACTACACTAGCCAAACCACTGGATTTTTTCTTAAAAATAATATTAAATGAGCAACTATAACTTTTGGACACAAACAAAAATCATTCTATAATTTACGTTTTGGAAATCAATAGCCAAAACTGACGATTTTTCACATCATCTACACCAATATCTCTATTTAAGTATATTGCATTAGGAAAAATGGAATATAGTTAAATAAATGAAGCAACTAGATAAACATTTTGGACACAAACTCCTTTATCATTTAGGTTTTGGAAATAGTGATGAAAAACCAAATTGAACTAATAGTATCGGTCATTTGGATTTGAAGACATTTTACATTTAACAACATTGGTAATTTTTTAAAAGTATATCATCACTTGGCCGATATCACATATAGGAGTCTTATCCGTTCTTTATCCAAAATCTCCAATGTTCTTACGTTTTATATTAGCTGGTATCTGAGCGTTTATTCATATTAGTAAAATAAATGGTTAGACATGAGTGTCTCCTTTGTATTTATGATTCAAATTTCCGAATGCGTATATAACAGAATAGCTCAGAATGTAGGTATGAAAAATCCGCTATTTTTGCTATTGATTTCTGATAGTGCTTATAGCAGCTAAATTAGCTGCCATCTTATTTTGAAGTATCGTGTTGTTAACAATAAATGGTAAATATGAGTTCCTTTGGGGCCAAAGGATGCATCGAAGTGTTTATTGTGTTACTAAAAATATGATTGATGACAGGATCTATGTGTATATCATTGTATAGATTTTACTATTATCAGTTATACTACGGTGGCCCGGCCATCTGGATTCAAGAAGTAGCAAAACAAAATAGTGGACTTTGTTTCTTATGTCTTCAAACTATTAAATACAAGGTTACTGACCCCATAAGTTAATAATCAGGTAGTTTGTCTTAATTACACGTTTTAGCTGGTAATAGCGCTTTCGGCGGCCCATATTGCCCCCATCTTGGATTGGAAGGTTGTTAACAAAAAAAGAAAATGCAAATATTAATTTAAAAAAAAAAAAAATACATACACCCATGAATCTGAATCCAGATTTTCATCTTGATTAGTGTTGGTGCAGCGTTCTATTCATAGCATAGCTTTTGGCGGCCATTTGGGACGCCATCTTGGATACAGGTACACGTATGTATTAAATGTGACTGCCATATTGAATTAGCTGTTGTTAAACTCTTTGGGATTGAAAATGTGGGTATTGTCGTCAATTGGACCTCATATTGCGTTCAGAATACCAATTACAAGGAATTTGTGTATTTTGGCCGGCCATCGTGGATTTGACACCCTAAAACGTTTTGAAAAAAATTCCAAGATATTTTTCCAATAAGTTCCCCCCAAAAAGATCAAAAGAATCAAGGGGAATTTTGCTTTTAACAGAAAAAAAAAACACGGACGGCTGTATAGACCATACCAGCCTACACTATTTAAATATTTCAGGTGAGGACCTACATGTATATAGAAGCGTTATAAACTCGTGCAAAAAGTAACTTTGAAAAATCTAGAGGGGCCGCACTATTTTTGTTGCATTTTCTTAACCATACCGTGTTGTGGGGCTGTAAATTGTAATTGTACCAGTGTCTCTTTAAACAATACAGGGGCTGTGCAATTGAATATCTACCCCTCACTAATTGCAATAGATTTAATTTTCTATCGATAGGATAGAAAACGGTCAGAGCATATTGAAAGTAATATGCTGTGGAAAAAAAGGTGGAACATCAAACAAGAACAACAACAAACAGGGCGAATTTTTGCAAAATGAAATGTAATACTTGTGATAGTTTGTTTTAAAATAAGGTATAGTAGACTTCAAATTACGTGGAGACTAATTTGGACGGGAGTGGTATTGATATGGGGTTCAATCAATGATCTCTAAACCGGGAGTAGGCTTATCTTGCCGCTTCGAACGTGTAGGAACCGGGGAAAATTGCACTGCGCCCTTTGCTCTAACCAAGAAACCGATCGTGCACGTAGGGAAAACTACGGAAAAGGGACAGATTAGGCGATTGGAATTAATTGCGCTATATGTCAAGGTTTGTCAATTATTGGTTGATTCTTCGAAGTATGGGCGGGTAGTTCGAACAAACAAAATATTATTAAAAATTGTTTTTCTAAAAGTCTTTAAAATGCCCATTTCAGGTTTTTCAGCTCACAGACACAAATAATTCATGCAGTAAGTGCCCTTTGACTACTAGTATTCACAGATATATTAGATATTATTCTCCTCC
The DNA here is from genome assembly GCA_023653785.1 of Ophioderma brevispina. Lineage (NCBI taxonomy): Eukaryota > Metazoa > Echinodermata > Ophiuroidea > Amphilepidida > Ophiodermatidae > Ophioderma > Ophioderma brevispina. The sequence goes on from JAMKCH010000127.1 coordinate 40,576, forward strand.
CAGATTCTTGTCCGCTTTAACTACCCCCTTCTGAGCTCGGCCAATTGACGTGGTAAGCTCTCAAAGTTATGGAATGGGGAGTGGGTACCCCCTGGGGGGGGAGATGTAGCAAACACCCCAAGTATGGCGCGGGAATACCCCTGTGAACCACATGACACTTGATTTTTGGTACAATGGTAGCATCATCCTACTCCTTCAGTGATATTAAAATGAGTAACAAAATTGCCAAGCATTAGACTTACTTCAAAAGTGAAGGCATATCAGCACATGGGGGGGAAATTCAAGTTTACACAAAAACATGAACAAAAAAATTAGGAGTATCTGATTTGCCCAGGTGTTTTGGGCTTTACATGAGGGGAAATTACTATTTTTACACAGAGCGTTAGTGATTCTGTTTTTGAGGTCAAATGGAAAAAAAATATCACTTTAATCAATTCCCTATATCATGTTTTCCACTCTTCTCTTAAATTTTGACATCATATTGGGAATGTCGGTACTTATTTGTCCAAGAGAGAGAAACGACAAAGCTATCTCTGTGCTGTACCAACTTTATATGAAGCGGATGTGTAAAAAGGAAAATTCACAGGGGGTAGTACCCCCGCCCCAGTAAAAAAAGGTGGCTCAGGTAGACGAAATTAAGCATTCCTTTTCTTTCTGAAAAATGTCCTTGTATCTCTTTTTACATGGTTTAAGAATTTGGCATTGCATGTTCTATTTTAAAAAAGATTAATTAGCTATTTTGGATAAATTGCTCGTTCAAAAGGTTATTTAGTCACGTATAGACAACTGGTCCCGCAAGGGGTACAATTTTAACAACCCCTGAAAAATCTTTAATGTCACAAAATCGACTCAGTTAGAGAATCCCGTTAGGGGTTGATTTTTCACTTAAAAATGTCTGGTTATTAGCCTTTTGGGGTTCAATTTCCGAACCCCTGGAATGAGAATGGTTACCCAAACAAAACCCCTGCGGTGAACCCAAGAACCGCCCCCCCCCCCAATCGGCTCAAATCTCGCTTTGAAGAAAATATAATGCTCGGGCAGTATGGGTTGGTATACTGCGCCAAAATCAAAATCATGTTAAATCAATGTCCATTAAACTAAACACCATTTTGGTTAATGCTGTTTCAGCTGGAGAACTGTGAATAAAAGTAATTTGTAGTAGGTTATTGTTTTTGTGTTTTACATGTAATGTCTTTCTACATGTATCAATGTTAAAAAAGTTTCCGTGAATTTACGGAAATTTCTTGGCCAGCAGGATTTCCAGTCATTTTTAGGGGAAATACAGAATATTCTGCAATTAACGGAAAATTTGACAGTAATTTTACAGAAGAATTTGTCTAAATATGGAAAAAAAAATGTGTATTTTAACAAATTTTCCGCTTAATTTAAAAATTACCGGAACAAAAAAAAAAGGCCGGAAAATATTGCTGCCAGAAATTTTTGACAAATTTCCGTAAATTAACATTTTTTAGGTTTTGTGTTTTTATTTTATTGTTTTAACAACAGATTTTCCGCAAATTTACGGAAAATATGTTTTCTTAATTTACGGAAATGTTA
>JAMKCH010000128.1:0-42855 GCA_023653785.1 Ophioderma brevispina
TAAGTGAACGATTGACTGGGCAAGACCAAGTTTTGGTTTTGAGAGCTCCTTGTACTCGAACAGTCCGAGCTGGGACCTATTTCAGGCTAACTAGTTAGCATTCTCATATGAACCAAAACTGTAATAGCTGGTGGGAGTCTGCACATACATAACATAGTGGCCGTAAGTTCCTATCATTGAGCCCATGAACTTTGCGGCTTCACAGCTTGTCGCTTTCTGAACCGAATACCATAACGAGCGCCATCCCCAACCTGATAGAATGGCGAGCTGATGCACTTTGTTTGCAACGTGCCGACAATAACAATAACCATTCATTACATCACCCCCTAGTTTCTACAACAATTGACCTCTCGGTGGCGATTTCAGGCCATCCAAAAATACTGTGACATCCAACTGCTAAATCCTACTGCCTGAGCACTAACAGCACCATCACGCCGATTCTCACCGCATTCCCGTTGTTCAGATGGCGGCTACCATGTCGTATCTGTTTGGTTCTTGATCGTCGCAATGATTATTATTTACGGTTGGTGTTTCAGCATGTTACTCACAGATGAGTCAACCTCATCCTGGCCCGGCGCTGAGAGTCAGGCGTGCACGGGTGGGGTGTCTAATAACTAATAGGGCTGTTTTGATATTGAGCGTGATCGGTGCGCCTGGCTACAGAACGCGCATCGCTTTGTCGCCATGGCGCGTATGTCAAGGGTATTCTGTTTGATCGCGTTACTTTTGCCGGGGAGGGACGTTGGGTTTGAGTTATGCAAAGCGTAATTTAACAGAAGAAGATGATGTGAATTATATTTTTTTCTTATTTATATGATATTACTAAGATCTTTTGAAACAAAGGTTTTTTTAAGAGATGATTTGTTAATGTCACTGGGACCGAGACCCCCATAGTAAATGCTGTAGCAGTTCCACAAATTTACCGTTTGGAAATCCCCTATGCCCAAATCAAGCAGATCGGTCCACCTCCCTCATGTACAGAACCACATGATTAGTCTCACTCTGACGATTACGCGGTGACAACAGAGATAAGAATGCTTGCTGCTTTGCTTATTGTAGTTATAAACGGTAACGAGATGAATAGTTTGGGTCACGTGTCAGGTACCAGGTCAGCCTGGTCAGGTATCAGATTCCGTTTGCTCTTCGGGGCGACCGATATATATAATCCGACTTGTTAAAATCAAGTCTGACTGACCTCTGCCCAAAGTGCTATTTTTTTTCCAAAAGACACCGTTTAGTATGGCTAAACAGTACAAAATTACCTTTCCCCTCCTGCTTCAAGCAACCGAGCACACGATTGACGGATAATTCGGTTGTTTTTTTTTTCAATGTAGGGATACGAACGATCATTTTTACCTGACGGGTCCCCCCGAAGCAAATATAAACCAATCAATGCCGTGACGTAATCAAATTCTTTATTTTTTCCCAAAAATTGGCTGTTATTCCATAAGAAAATTCCTTTTTAAGATTAAAACATCTGTATATGTCTTTAATATTAATATTCAATGTCCCCGCATGAATGTGAAAAAGATGGGTCAATAGTCTACAACATGAAAACACTAGTCAAGCCGGCTCTCAAACCCTTAAGTGAATGATGTAGAAGACGGATCACCGTGTTAGTTGTAAGGGGAAAGGGCTTTATAGCACTTTGCGAGCGGAGGCTGGGGGTTTATGCGTCTAGTTACTCGATCTTCGCTGCGCGCTAGCAGCCATTAACCCCCCCCACCCCAGGCAGATTCGGTTTTTCCCTTTTTTTTTTTCACCGAATTCTGTATTGTTGCAAAGCTGCCCCTACTGGCAATCCACTAGCACGTTCCTCTAGGTCTACCACGATCACGTTCCCTTTTCCGCGACTTTTCCATGGTTTTTTAAATCTTTGAACCTAATCTATTAATGTGAAAAAAATCTTTACTAATATCCAACACGCAAAGATTCTTCATTCCAACAGATATATACGCTAATATCGCAGAAAAAGTTGTTGAATATCAAAAGTACGCCATACAACTAGGTAAATTAAGTCCACTGACACTGTAGCAAATTAAAAACATCTTTCCACCCTCAAACAATGTGTGACATACGCCAAGACAGAATATTTGTTTGTGACGGTCTCTCGGCAACTCCAGGGATGAACCTGGAAATGGGGTGTCCTGAATGGTCAGAATAGACAAAAGGAATCCCAAGCGACCGGCCCACGCGTATCTAAGAGACGCCCAAGTACACCCAATTTGGTTCATGTATAGCGATGATAAAGACGTTTATTGATTTCATCTACAAACTGCATTACGTATCATCTTTAAAAGGTATATAGTATAATGCGTTTGGGCAAAGTAGATCAATACAAAGCATAGAGTTTTGAATGGAATTAGTTGATTTAAACTTTACTCTTGAAAATATATATAAGTGCAAGCCAATGTAGGTAGACGTTTCATTTAGAAGTCCCACGAATGCAAATGAGGTATTGCCATTTATTCCGTCAAGCGCTACTGCACACCACCATACAGCGCTTGACGGAATCAATTGTAATACCTCATTTGCATCCTTGGGACTTCTGTATGAAACGTTTACCCCAATATTGTGGAGGGCCCATATGATCATGCAGATGTGTGTCTTAGCATAAATGTCTACACAGGCAGAAGAAAATTCGTTAATCCACTCTACCGACTAAACCGAATCGTCAATGAACTTCCAAATTGGCAGGGTGATAGAACATGGTGATATCATGTGCTGTATACTTTTTGAACATGTTATGAATATTAAAGCTCATTTGCATATTTTACAATAAAATATTAATTAATCCACTCTCCTGACTAAATAGTCCAGCAGTAGAACCATAGACCTTACAGCCATATGACCCTGCCAAAGAGTCCGCACGAAATGTTTTGATGGTTTCTAGGCAACATCGACCTGCTGATTCCAAATCTTGATGATGCAACGTTTGCATCTTTGCGCATTTTGAGATTATGGTAAATTAACAGGGGTCAAATTTGTAAACGTTTCATATGGGATTAGACATGTTCATCTGGTTAATGTACGGCAATTTTAACACAATAGGCTTAAAATTGTTCAAGGTCACCCGGGGTAATAAAATCAGAATGCACAGATTTTCTCAAAATGGGCTCAAATTTGTCATGCTTATAGATAGTAATGTAAAATATTATGTTATGTGATTTGTTTGATATTGGGGATATAATTAAGGGGGAAAATAGTGTTAAGCCCACAGGGTCTATGGGGGTTCAGCAGTCTGGCCTCTGTTAGATATCTTTGAGCTGATTAACATAGAGTAAATTTCCTGTTGTAACATTCGCATACGAACAATTGGAAACCAATCGGATCAATATAAATGTTTACCCCATAATGACCTTGAACAGTTAGTGGCCTGTCGTGCAAACACAAAAGGTTGTAGAATGTAGATATAGGAAACTATACTTTTTAATCCTTAGAAACAGATGAACATGTCTATAACCCCGTGGGAAGCATTTACAAAATTTCCCCTGTTGATCCCCCTCCCTATTTCAAAATGCTCAAGTATGACAAACTTGTAGATATAGGAAACTATACCTTTTAATCCTTAGAAACAGATGAACATGTCTATAACCCCGTGGGAAGCATTTACAAAATTTCCCCTGTTAATCCCCCCTCCCTATTTCAAAATGCTCAGGTATGACAAAATTGCATCATCAAAATCTGGAATTGCCCTGAAACCATCAACACATTTGTGCAGTCTCTTTTGCAAGATCATATGGGCCTACCAGTACACAGGACTAAAATCGACCAACTTCCAAATTGGCAGAGTCATAGGAACATGATGAGGTCATATGCTGTATATTTTTGATCAGGTTATAAATATTAATTAGCGCAATTGCGTATTTTCAATAAAATATGATTAAGCCACCATACCACCTAAACCAAGTAGCCGATCAGTTGTGGGCCATCATAATTATGCACCGCGTAATTTTTATTAGAATAAAAGTTTGCTTCTTTCAAAATGCAAGCGATACTCTTGGAAGATTCGCTTGTAGCAATTGTTGTCGAATGATATATTGTGTTTGTAATAGTCCTTCATTAGAATTCCATTTTCCCGGTCCATCCTGGTGCTTTTCACTCAACGATGTAATTTGGATATCAGTTGTGGTGCTAGTTTCTCAGTGCAGTTGAAATATTTGACACCAATGATGTTAGCCAGATCCCAAACTGATCTATTTGTATATCGCAACACTTTACAATATAGCCTTTAAAACGCTGAAATTTTGGCGCACATCTCGAATAATGTTCAAAGTCGATGTGAATAGGAACAGCAAATACCCTATAAACAACACCTAAGAGTGTAGACTTTAATCAGTCATTTATGTATAATCCTTGTTGCATAGGTCACGTAAAATTTATATACATCATGTAATAACATGTATTATAGTCGATTCGCGTTGATACGTTCGTCCCCCTGGGGTTTTGGACCTATTCAATTAAGTCGGAGAGGGAAAATGAAAGAATTCAAATGCACGTGCCACGCCGGATTATCTTGGAGGACACTCCGGTCATATAACTCACTCACCTGTCACTAAATACAATTTCATTCATGTATGGAAACGCACAATAGTGTATTTCAGGCCTTAACATTCCTCACAATAACATGATTAACAGAAGTCCCTGCGCCTCATTGAATTTTTCACCTCCGCAAGAATGGTACGGGGTCACATATCAGATGAATCGAGTATAGATAGATTCACAAAATATCAGTATGACGAAATCTTCGAGCAATTCCATAGTTTTGCTAATGGAAGGACCTTTTCATGATGCGGAAGTTATAGCGTTGCTTTGATATCGGCGTACACAGTCATGTTCTGATTGGTTGGTGGTATTTGTTGCGAATTTGAATTGGAGATGACAGACAGATCTAAGTCTGCATACATTACACGCTCCTTTGTGTTGGATACTTGAGGTACACCTCGTGGATATTGAAAAAAGTTTTCATAATAAAGAACCGAATCTGCTGGTATGTCGCAGCCATAATTCGATGTCTTTGTTTTGTGTGTCTTTGAATCGCCGGACGATGTGTCTGTCTTCTCGGTGCTGCTAGTAAGAGGGTTTGTCTTTCCGAGAAAGGTTTTTGATTTGAAGACCTCGAGACTGACTTGAGCTCAAGGACTTTTTCTATAGAGTCGGGTGCATTAATAGTGGCATAAGCTGTAGTTACGGAACGATCGCCATGGTCGGGGTCAAAGGTAAGTTCGTTATCAGGCTTAATAGGGATGTCATTGTTAATATTCCTTCTTCGCCGACACATTACGAACAAAATCACGACCACTGCAAAGATGATCAAGATCCCAACAATCGAAATTGATGCAGGAAAAACATAAAGCTGTATCTTTGAAAGGTTACTGCGTAGAGTAACGTCGCTATAATCTGTAATACGGATTTTCGGTGATACTGATGGTGGATAATCGGAATATGGCTCTGCAGCTGATGATCTGAGAGCCAATGTTGCTTCTAATGGTAAAGGTGTTAATGAACAGAATCGCAGTTCATTCAGTCCTGTGTGATTCATAATGCATGTGAATTTAACCCCGATGTCGTTGCTCGTCAATGTAACAGGATGTGTGAATGAAAATTCTGAAGTAGGTAATGTTAATGTTGTATTTTCCCGCTTCCAGAATAGTGACGGTTTTAATGTGGCACCTTCCACTGAGCAGCGTAAGTGTATATCGCTGGCGATAGTTTGTGTGAATGTTGGAATATATGTTCCATTTGATGTGAGGATAAGAATTTCACAACTAGGTGAATCTTCTGATGGTAGTTGTCCATAGGTAGCAATCAAGGAGCCTGAGCTCAAAGGAAAATAAATGTTTCCATCGTTATATCCACATTCGTAGGTTCCGTTATCATTCGACGTTACATTAGTAATAGTTAGCGAGCATATATCTCTGGGATACAACCTATCACAAGTTACCGACGCGCGATTTTGTATGTCTATTGGTGCATCTCTAAAAATATTTTCATCGTAGCTGATGTAGTACTTACGATCGAAGCGATACCAAATAATTGATTCCGAATTAGGAATGTATCTAAGATCGCATCGTAGAGTTACAGTCTCTCCGATGTAGCCGTACACAGTCCCAATATCTGCGTTTATCCGTTTTGACAAAGCGAGTTCACATCGTATCGAACAGATCAAAATGACAAACAGATATTGTATGATGAAAGAATACCTCCACCTTGACGGCAACGAGTGCATGCTGTAGACGTAGATGTATCAAACATGCAGCAGTTCGATCTTTAATGCCTGCTCTGATGCTGTTGAAAATATTATGACGTTCTTTGGGATGTATTACTAATATGTGAAACTTACTGTATATGCGAAGAGCTTCCTAGGTCAATATCGTATTATACAAAGAGTGCTTGGAGTATTTTGAACCCCAAAATGGTGTCAGTTGCGATTCCTCTAATAATTGGATTTCATGCGCTATGTCGATATTGCATGTTCTATTTATTTTATGTTGATCATGGAATGGTGCTTCCGGAACACCATGGACCAAATCAGTATCGATTTATTATAGTACTTCCAATGCAAGAAAAAAGTTTTCGCTTGAGGATTGTGAAAACCTACACTTAATGGGTCAATGCCGCGAAATGAACAGTGCCTTATAGCAAAAAGGGTGGGGATATATGAGCCTCCGTGTTTTCTGCTCCTATGAAATGACGTGAATGAGGAAAAGGATGGCGAAAGAAGAAGTTATTCCTCATCACTTTCCCCATCATGCTCTAAGAAACTGAAATGTCAAATATACTTATCTATGGTGTTTTTAAACATTCCATGGAAAAGTCAAACTAACAATTCATAACCCTGGTCCCAAGAGGGAGCTAAGAGGGTATGGGAGGGTGGTATTACCGTATGGTGCCACGGTCAGAAATACCTTTTCAACACAAACCTTGTGCTCATTTTATTTTACTTTGACGAATATGTAATGGTTGGTTCAAGAATTTGGAATGCCCAAAATGTAATTACAATTGTGACAATCATAACAACATAACAATGACCTTTATATTACAGATCTTTATCTCTCTGTTATGGTGAATTAGGATGTAAAACTCCAAAGGTATTGTAGTTCAACGATGACGCGCTTATACAGTGAAGATACTATAAATACTTTCATACTTAGTGTATTTGAATTGCAAAGATAAGTGTTAAATATACGCAATGAGATAAAAAGCCCGTCAATGCACCACCGCACAGTGGGCCAGGGCAGAGTCAAAGTGTGCCAAAACCCTAATTTGGCGACCCCATTTTTAAAAAAATTTTATTGCTATTTGGAAAGAAGGTGCTCTCAAGAATATATTCCAAAAGTTTTTCAACTCTGGTATATTTTTTTTAGTTATTATTTTTTACAGTTAAAGTTCAAAATTGGCCTAAAATAATTTCCAAGCTTAAAAACATCAATATGCTATCAAACCTCTGTATCTCTTTAAAGGTAATTTTAATTTACCTATGCTTCTATATATTGTATAGTCTTTCTTTGCAGAATAATATATTAAGAGTAGGTGAACACAATTTTTCCCATTCAAGAAATTTTAATTCCTAAACGTCTGAAAAATCTATTGAAAATCATAATTTTTTGAAATATAAACCGGAAGTTAAGATTTCCGTCGATTTCTGCCTCAAAATTGACACAGGCGTCTTTAGAAAAGATTGTTCTTCATAATGGTACCAGATTTACTTGCAGTCTCTTGCAGTCTTCAACGCTAGGGATTGTTTTATGACGCCCGGTACGACCAAAATAGAATAAAAATGCCACGTTGTGGCGTACGTAGCACAGACCATATGATACGCGTAGACCTACATGTAACAAATACGCTTACCATGCAGCACCTATATAAGTTAGGATATTCATCGATCTTCGCCTTTAAATTTATACAGATATCCTAAGAAAAGATTATCCTTTATAATGACAAAAAAATCTACTTTAAATCGTTTGCAATCTGAAACACTCGAATCATTTTATGAGTAACCCTACTCAGAGAAAAATGAAATATTCTCGACCAATCAGAAAACAGCATTTTGATGACGTAATAGGAACTCACAAATACTTCCACTCGATTCCTTGGGTCACCAAACCTTATATCCATGCAATCAACCATTGTTTTTGGTCTGAGTTTAATCTTGAAAAATATTCTTAACCAATCAGAAAACAGTATTTTAATGACGTCATAGGATCTCAAAAGTGCTTCCACTAGATTTCTGGGGTCACCAAACCCTATATCCATGCAATCAACCAAGGTATTATATGTAGGTCCGAGTTTAATCTTGAAAAATGTTCTAGACCAATCAGAAAACAGTATCCAGTATTTTGATGACGTCATACATATTTGTTAATGCAATTTTTGAATTTTGCAGGCCTTCAAACCCCTAAGATGTTCCTATGATGAGATGTAAAGGCTTTGCAAAGAGAGTTGTTGAGTTTTGGCACACCTTTACCCCATTCTGGCCCACTGTGCACCGGTGTCATGAAATAGAATGTCCTTGTGCCTGAGTGTCCCACCGCACATCCACATATTATGTTCGCCATTGAGTGATGTACGCATCACCTCGTCATGTGAGTGCAACAAAGTCGTAACTGACATTTTTGGCAAAATTGAGTTATTTATATAATATGAAAAAGTAGATCATTACGCTTAGTTTGATATACATTTCAGGTGACAGTCTCAATTTATATGCCTATTTAAGTGTAGATACGACTTTGTTGCACTCAAAATTGAATTTCTGTTGAGTGCAACAAAGTCGTAACTGGTAGATACGACTTTGTTGCACGCCACGAGAAAACTAGTATATAGATACGACATTTTATTTCTCGTAAAGCGAGGGTTTTTAAAAAGGTGTATAAATAAAAAATCTCCCAAAATTTTGCGTGAAAATAGCAATATCATTTTTACCAAATTTATGCTAATTTATGCTAATTTCGGCACAAAACAAACTTAAAAACATATCAAAAAATGCTACTAGTTACGACTTTGTTGCACGACACGGGAAATCATGTGTGTAGTTACGCCATTTTAATTAGCCAATTACTTCTTAATTAGTCGAATTAAGTGGGAAATGAAATATTTATACGATATTTAAAAAATACATTTTTATCGTGTGTAAGAATTGTTTTCATTTGAAAAGTCACAAAAGAATGAAACACAAAAATGCTTCTGTAAAATCATGAAAATGTAGATACGACTTTGTTGCACTCACATGACGATTTGTTTCAGCACTGCACCCAAATGGCCTCGTCATTTAAAACAAGGAATAACAAGGTCAGGGTTTATCGCAACGGCTTACGGCTTGTTTCTTGTTGTCGGTTGTTTTTTGTTGGTTGTTGTCGCAACGGTTTGTTTTAGGAATAACAAGGTCACGGTTTATTCCGTACATGTTGATATCAGTGGTAACTAGGACACTCTCTCATGGGGACATTCAGTTTCTTTACACCGGTATTCAGACGCGCGGATCAGTATAGAGATACGGTAGTGTAATTTTTATTTGCAGCTGCTTTTTAGGGGCGCCGACGGGCGCACCTATTAGCTTGGCTTTGGAAGCTGTTACGGCGGTCCGGTAAGTACGTATCCTGTTTCTTAGAGATTGCGTGTTTACTTTTCCGTGTTTGCGAGCACCGAAGTACCCGACAAAAACGTTCAATTTTCTCGCTAGGTTCTATAGGTTCAGACCCAATTACGATACATATTCAAAACAAAACATAGTAACGGACCTTCTGATGCAAAAATCTCCATAGAACTCCTTCGTTTTCCCGAGATATTTGAGATTAATAGTTTCATTTGCATGCATTCGCTATGAGGGACTGATAACGTTAATCGCTCGCGCAGTACTAATTTAGATAATATCTTTCGCAGTTTGTGAAACAGACTACACACTTTCCGGACCGCCGTAGGAAACTGTAGCCAAATTGGGGATTTCTACGTTACATCACGATATATGTTACATAGCGGATGTTCCAAATATTGTGGAAAATATATGAGGAGTTGCCCGAGATTACCCGACGACCTAAAAATTAATTTCTTTCGGCAGAGATTTAATCAAGAAGAAGTATCCAAATTTTTCCTTGCAAAATTTAAGGAATATATTTCAAAACACTTTATAATGGTATCTCGCACGTAATACGCCATAGTAGTAGTACTGTAGAAGTAACAGTAGATTCCTTCTGTTTATAGAAGCACCGTCGAAGACGTAATATATAAGCTGAGTGTCACTAATAGTAGAAACACAATGTCACAATTGGCTGCGGCATTAATTGCCAAAGTTGGCAAGATAAAAAAAAACAATTGGCATATATGTATTCATGGCTGTTCATAATTATTGAAAGGGTTTTCAGAATACTTGGTATGACATAACTCTACCAAAATATTGTCGTAAAATAGTCATTTTTGTCATTACAGATGATTATGATATTGATAGTTTAGATACTACGTTTTTAACATTAACAATTTCTTAAAATATGCACAAGAATAAAAATCAGTAACAATATCCCACTTACTCCCCATCAAACCACTTGGGGTAAGCACATAAATAATTAGCTCATTTGCTTATTCATAAACAATATTTGGAACTTGCTTGACCAAAAAGAAAGCGAAATCTGAGTGACCACCTAGTTATTTCTAAAAATATGCACAAAAATAAAAATCAGTATCCATGTCCCACTTACACCACATCAAAACTCTTTGGGGTAAGAAGACTAATTAATTAGCACATTTGCATATTTGTGATTTTTTTTACAATTTGCTTGATCAAAACATTCATGTTATGGTCGGTTTTGAAATTATACATTTTTCTCTACTAGCTTTCAGCAAAAATATTAACATTTTTATTCATTTAATATCGCACAATGGCACTAGATTGCGGTCAGTGTTAACCTTCGACTTTTCAGCAAGTCCAAATATATTCATACATAATAGGTATGTTCATACACATGTACATGCATACACATACATACACACATACATACATGCATACGCAGGTACATACACAGGTGCAGCTATATGCAACCTACGTACACAAACATGTACATGTATTTGCTGGTACATGCATGAATATATGCACATGCAGGTACACCATACGCACAGGTACAAACACTTTCACACATACACACATATACATACATATTCCAAATATTTTATTAGCAAACTGCAATAGGCCTATTCCAAATATTTTATTAGCAAACTACAATGCCTATATAATTATACAAAATAAAGAAATGTTTCCCTTAATCAAGAACAAATCTGGCAATATGATATCGCATGTCCGACAAATATCAGACAAAATCTACATAAAAATATTCTGCTTTGTTTTTTAACTTGGAAAATGGATTTACCTGCGTATGTATGCATTTACCCTCATATATCCATTTACCTGCATATGCATGTACCTGTGCATCTATATACACCTGCACCTGTCCCTGTGTATGTGCGTACAAACATGCGTATACACGCACATACCTGCACATATATGCAAGTACCTGCATTATGTATCCTGAATATGTATACACGTACCTGTGATGTATGCACGCACTTATCTGTGTAGGCATGTACGTATCTGCGTACGTACTCACCTCGCACCTGTGTGTAATTATTTCTACATAAATGTCATATACATAGGTACATGGTTATGTCCCTTATGTAAGTTACATAAGCAGGTGTGTTACCTACTTATGCAAGTATGTGCGTGCATTCCTTTGAGGAATGTTTCTATGTCCCTGCGTATGAAGGTACGTACGTACGTATGCAAGTATGGACATGACGTGCGTATGTAGGTATATGCGTATGTTTGTGCATAAGTATTTATAATCACACAAACAAAAAAACCTATTTCAGCCTATGATTTGATTACCCACCTTTCAGTTTGTAAATATACACTTAGCACTATATGTATTCATTTAAAAAGACTTCAACTTACTAATAGACACTAAAAACTCCACAAATGTTAATTTAAGCTAGTATTTAATTTCTTTTCAAATCTTCATTTAGCAACTCAATTTATACATTCTTATCGTTAACATCCTGCATATCATCCCAAATCTTGTGTCCACAGCTGTTTGAAAGTCTTATGCAAAAACCAGAATAAAACACAAATTATCGCTGGCGACACACTTTTGACAACTGATTTGGATTATTTACTCCATCCTGTGTAAATTTTGCGAAATTTCATTGCAAGCAAATATGATTTTTCTTCAAAATCTAGTTTTCCATATCTTTCTATGGAGAATGGGCATATAGAGGGCGCTATCGCGTACAAATCATGACCTATGTAGGCCTATAAGGCAAGATTCCCGCAATGGATTTGCCTGATTTTTGCTGAGATAATAGCTCTTGCATGTACCTACTTACATCAGTTGTCAAAATTGTGTCGGCATTACTTAAATTTGTTCTAAAAATAAAAAGAGACAATTTGCATGGGGTCAAACAGCTGTGTGTCGCCTGCCCTAAAATAGAAACACATGTCAAGATCACTTCATCCACTGTTGTCTGTTGTTCATGTTTGTTATTTTTGTCAATTCAGAAAAAAGTTCACATTCCCTGTAATATCCTCATACTTTGATGGACACCTAATCAAAGGTGCAACATAGAATACCTCATTTGTTAATAAGGTCAAAAGCCTCATACCAGTCAGATGTCTTGTGAAGTCACGTTGTAAAATAAGCTGAAAATGTAACATTGACCTCTTTGGAAAATATGCTATTCAATTAAAACCAAACTCCATTTATGGTTTACAAGCACATTCTCATTTGTTTCTGAAGTCAAAGGTCACTATCAAGGTGAAAGGTCATGTTAAACCTATTATTGACCACAACAAAATGCAACTCTCAAAATCCACCCCATCAGCTGTTTCTGCCAAACAGTTTTGCAAACATAGCCTCAATAAATAAATCCCACTCCCTAAATGCTGATATAAACCATTTCCAATTCTTATAAGTGCAACAAAAGATTAACAAACAACCAAATATTGTCTTAGTATAATTTCATAATGTTTACACACTTAAACCATTTTACCTTGTATTTGGCTACAAAAATATTGTTTTCCTAATTTCATTATATTTCCCTATAATACGCTAATTTGGTATTGGCTCCTATACGAAATTGCAACTTCACCAACAACTAAACTGTTCATACTATATTCTTGTATTTCAATATACCTATTTTTATACTTATTTCAAAACACTTTTGTACTAAGCAAGTTGCAATAAAACTTCACGAATTCAATCTGATATTGTGTCTACCGTTTCTTTCTTACATAAGTATTTGCCAACCACATAGAACACCCAAACAAGACTCACTCCTTGGGGCGCCCCTTTCCTTTTTAAAGGAATTTTTATTTCCATCGAAGATGGTATAAGTCGGAGTAGATAAAAGCCACAGCATTGCAAGTTACCGTAGCATATGTGCAGCAAGTAAATGATTGGCAGAATATCACAGAGTTGGGTGGTTTTCTCCGGGGTTTTCTCATGTAGCAGTACAAAGTCCACTGGTTCCCATTATTTTAAGAATTAAGGACATGGTATATGCCTACTAGGAAATTCGTTTACATTTCCTAAGCAGCTAGAAACAAAACATTTGATTGGATGACAGCCCACCCATCACAGTGGATAACTTCTCAGTTCATTGACACGTAATGGATGATTTGACCCATGGTCTTGAGAGTACCATTATGTGTACAATGCCCAGATAACACAAGCGTTGATTTAAAACCTGTTCCTGTAAGTTTGAAGTTTGTAATCTCGGTGTAATGGGTATTTTGATTGATAAACTACCCACAATGTTCCACATTGCTGAACAGTCATAACAAGGAAGTCATAACCCAGGGGCATTCTGTGACAGGGTCTATTTCATGCATTAATTTTGATGCATGAGTATGGATGATGCCTGACATATATACTGTGATTATATAATCTCTCTAATACGAGAGGGGTTTCCCTTGATCTCAAGTATTTACACTAACATAGTACTAACATCCTCGCTAAGCGATGGTTGTCTTTTTAAAAGACTATTCTAATGCCGCAAAAGCGGAAGAGTCCCAATACTACTCCTATCTAAATACTGCTCATCCTACCCTATTTCATTTCTTAAATTAGCCCCTTACAGTTGCATCATGCATAAGCCATTAACACATACACAACAGTCTAACAGTTTCCAATTAGAAAGTACACTAGTGATATCACATTGGAAATTACCTATTATGCAACCCTGTTTTCTACCATACCTGGAAAATCTTCCCTAGCTATTTATAGCACGTTTATCTAGAAAAGTCTCTAAGCATGTACACAACAGTACTTTCTAAATATAGCAATTGGGGGAATTTCATTTTTCTCTTGCATATTGTACAAAGGTTTTTGGTATTTCCCCTTCAGCAAGTTCAGGGATCTTCGTAAAATTTACAGATATAATATCATATTTTTAATCATGAAAACGAGGATACCATAATAGTGGTTCTACCACCCCCCCCCCTCCCCACACACACACACACCCCCCGCCATGTGCGTTTCGCACAGGTTGCATAAACGCTAAACGATCACGCCTATAAGGTAATTGTACGTCCATCATTTCTGGTCATTATAGCGAAAACAAATTGGACGTACTACCTTCCCAGGGGTAAGGTATTAGGTGAAAGTCTGCTAGTGGGGGTGGTTACTACATTGGCACCCAAAATAACTAATTAAGTCTTGCCTGGGAAAACTCGAAAAAACTTCAAGTTGATGTTGATCATTTCTGACGTTCCTGTTGCCAAATAAGTGTAACAGTTCCCAAAGTTATGATACACTAGCCGAGGACGAGTCACACGTGAAAGTATAGACCGTATTCAATAGCCAGCCATGTTGGTGGAGATAGATGCATTCCAGTACTACAATACATTCACCTGTCAATGATCCCTGTGCAATCGCTAAACATGGATCGATTGACAGCTTAAGGGGGGTATGGGGTCTGACTTTGGTAAAAAATTGTTCCATTTACGAAAATGAGATAATGCAATGGCTTAATTGCGTAGATTGTAATCTACAAAATGATTTTTATTCGATCGCAATCGGACATTCGGTTCCCGAGATATGGCTGATCAAAGTGAAGCAGTGTACGCGAAATTTGCCAAAAACGCATAGTCTCCTATACTTTATCATGTAAAAAATTTAAATGGATTATATTTAAGATATTTTAAAAGATATTATTTATACGCCATTTAATGCATTTATTTTGGCTAAGTCGAAGTAAATAAATATTCATATTATTTTGTCCATAATTTGAAGTAATTAAATGTACTGGGTAAGTGATTTTTTATGTATTTTATTGTTTTTTCACCCTGCGATATTTAAGAAAATTATTTTAAAAATTAATTACAGGACAATGGATGCACCGATTTCGATGATTCTTTCATTAATAATTATGATAATTCAGTATAAAATGAAATTTAAAAAAAAAATCCATATTTCACATCAAAAGCGCCCTCAATTTTGTCTAAATGTTTCGAGGTCTATAACTCGTTTCGTTAAAATACGGAAACAACCAAAACGAAAACGAACGTAACTAGGGAACGCTACATGCTATGCACATGAAATTTGGCACACATGTTCAGCACATATAGAGCTAGTGAACCATGAAGCCCGATTTTCAAAATTGTGTTCCAAATTCAAATTACGCCATGAAATTATGTGATTGGTCGATTGCCGGTTGCCATGGCAACGGTATCAACAATCCGGCTTCATGGTTCACTGCGTATTTACCCCCTACACATGCCACCCAAGTTTCGACCCAGTAGCTTGTTTAGTTATTTAGTTACGTCCGTTCTAGTGTTTAGCCAATCAGAGGCCTTACGTGGTTACCATGGCAACCAGAGCAAAAATTGACAAGAATTTTAAAACTTTGTGACATGGGCTACAATATGATGTGTAACATGTATATACCACTATTTAGGAAAATTAAGAAAAATCACTTCAAAGTTCACTGCTTCAGACCCCATACCCCTCCCTTAATGTATTGTAGTCCTGGAATGTATGCATCTTGTCCACCAACATGTCTGGTGGCTGACGTCATATTGAATACGGTCTATACATTTAACACAGAATGAATAGGGAGCTTCATATCCTTCTTAGTACATTAGTACCAGCTATTCCAAGCTACTGAAGATAAGGAATGCGCAAACCAGTAACACAGCCAGATTCCTACTCACGGTGTAACCCAAAGCTTAGGCTACTCCATGTGTACTCTAAGCTCTACTCCAGGGGTACCCCTTGATGCACCATCGATGCAGTACCTACAACTAAGTACTTGCGAAGTACACAAGCCACTGGGTGCATGACAGCTATGTTTACTTAGCAGTACCCATCCTAGTGTACTCTGCAGTTACTAGCTAGGTGACTGACAGGCACACATGTAAGCCACCAGTAGTAGAGTACCTCTGCAGCTCAGGAGTACCTTCACAGGTACTCCCCTACCGGCTGCCTAGTAGACAGCACTTTGGCCCGTAGAGGGCGCAAAACATTCCATTGTTTTTTACCTCTTTTCGGATTATTTTCAAGCTTAGTAACATCTATATTTGAGGTCAGCATCACCAAAAATCCCTATATATGACATTTTAATGTGAAACATATAACAAAGGTGACTCAAATGTTAAATAATTGATAAGATTACTAAAATAATCACACAGAGTTCATAGCTCATTTGCATGGAAGTAGCCACGCAGGCACTCCCGTATGGGCTGACTAGTGGTTAAGGTACTGCGTGTGTGTATAGGTGGATGATTACCCCCACTTTTGCGGCCGACGATATGGTACCCATGCGGGTGGGTACTCCGCGGCTACAGGTACTCCCATGAAGAAATTGGTTGTGAAAGGTCAGCTTACTGTGCAGTTACACAGTTTCGGTGTTTGGGTGTATTTTAGGTGATTTCCCCATCTTTGTAAGACTTTGTTAGACTTTGCTTACCTTTTTTTCCCTTTGGCCCCTTTTCTTGTTCTGTTTCTTAGACCAGAGAGGCTGACTTTATTTTATTTATTTTTTTTGGCTGCCATTACTTGCCATAGTGTCTGCTACATACATAATTACATACACATATTACACATTAGTGTCTTTTCATATGATCGCTTGCACATGAGATAATTTGTTATCTAACCTTGTCATAGAGTATTTGTTTAAAGTATCCAAGAAATAATATGTCATACGGTGGGTCAATTTTTCGGGTTCACTGAACTCCCTGTAAGTTGTTTGTAAATAATTTTTTGAAACAAACACTTCATTTTCACGTAAAGTTTACTTATGCACATAATTTGGGAGTTTAGTTTTGGATCATTTTCAAGATTTACCAATTCGCCGATTACAAATTTCCCACAATGCACAGGTTCAACGACTTCCAAGATTACCAACAGTTTTTCTCTCTCCGTTACATGAGTGAAAGCTCATCATTCGCCCACAATACAGTTCATAGTATGGAATGGGAAATAGGCCATTCGAGTCTTACTTCACCTTTATGGTTTGACAATCTTGTGGATACTCCAAAACAGGAAGTTTAAAAATGTACAAGCCGCAGAATACGTAGGTGTAATGTTTGACTTTAGTGACGAATTTCCTTCCGCCCATTGTTGGCACAGTCTCACAAAATGACCCTAACTTGACTTCGCGTGAACCGACCGTATGACACGAATAGCTCTTTCAAATTGCAATGGAGGAACGTTTCCAGCGACCGTTGAATCTCTTTTTTTTAATAATAAATACATAATTTTGGATGGGGTCATTTTACTGGAAAATATCAACTTTCTAAAAGATCACGGCGCTGTTATTTATTATTACGCTGCCATCAGGAAATCGTCAAAATCATTTCGCTTCACTTTGGCCTGAAGCTGGCCAAGCGCACAATCATAATACTTAGATTATTATGTTCCCCATAACAGCCTTTCAAATCAGTTATGTTCTTCTCTTTAAATCGTTTAGAAGGAAGTCTTCTCGATATTCCGAAGGTTCATTATTCCGAAGGCAGGTTCGTTATTCCAAAGATTTTTTTTCGAATACGCGTTTTTAGCATTTCGCTTTTCAGAAGCCTTAAAAAGGTTCGTTATTCCGAAGATAGGTTTCGCTTTTACGAATATTAAAAAAGGTTAGCTATTCCTACTTTCAAAAAGGTTCGGCATTCCGAATCTTAAAAAGGCTTTGGAATTCCGAGTTTTAAAAAAGGTTCGTTATTCCCAATATTGAAAAAGGTTCGCTTTTCGGAATAAGCTAAAGGGTTCGCTATTCCGAAACCGGATACTGTGTTCTTTATTGTCCTGTGTTCATTGTCCTAGGACCCCTGGTTTTAAAAACGAGCGTCCCATAGGACTGTTGGTTATAAGTCGTTTTTTGTCCGCCGGACACTACGGTTTAAGTGTCAGAGTCCATCGGACACCAAGGTTTAAATCTGAGAGTCCGACGGTTTTACGTATCATTGTCCTAGGACTCCTGGTTTTAAATTGGAACGTCCCATAGGACTGTGTGTTATAATTTGTGTTTTGTCCGTCGGACATTTAAGTTTAAATCTGAGAGTCCGACGGATACCGAGTAATATATTTCATTGTCCTGAGACTCCTGGTTTTAAAATGGAGCGTCCTATAGGACTTGAGTGATAAGTTGTTTTGTCCGCCGGACACTGAGGTTTAAGTCTGAGAGTCCCACGAAGTTCAACGTTTCATTGTCCTGGGACTCCTGATTTTAAAATAGAGCGTCCTATAGGACTTGTCTTGTAAACTGTTTTTGTCCATCGGACACTAAGGTTTAAGTGTAATAATGGGTGTAAAAACTGTTTTTGTCCATCGGACACTAAGGTTTAAGTGTAATATTGGGTGTAAAATCATATAAGCAAGTAACATTGCTTATTCCATTCTTCTGTGAATCCTGCAAGTTCTCAGCACTGCCTCCTCGAGTCTGTGCTTCCAGTACCCCGGCAATGCGATGCCTAACAAGATCAGTATCAGGTCCTATAACCAGCACGATTACAGGGGCAACACACCGTTAAAGTCCTCATCATCTGCCTAAACCTTTGACCTCAATTTCCATACTTGATGGAAGTCTCTCGGTGTATATTTGTATTACCACAAATCTAGGAGATTCCTGAGCCCCATCCTCCTGACATTTCAGGTAATTTAAACAATTCTAAACAATACATTAAATTAACATAATTAACACATAGGTCTAGACTGTAAAAAAATAACCGTGCTTTTTACAATGAAAAACTGTAAGAAGGTACTGTAACAGCAATTTGACTGTAATTTGGAAATACAGCAAAATACTGTAGATTTTATGTTCAATTTTCCAGGCTTATATTGATTAATTTAAAGGTGGAACTTCTAATGGGTATCAACATATTATACACTATTATGAATTTTCAATGACATGATTAAGTACTTAAATTTACAGGACAAAAATACTGCAAAGTTACAGGAAAATCCTGACATCCATTCTGCAAACACAACCCCGTAAAATACAGCTTTTACAGGATTGCATTCAAATTTATTGTATATTTTACAGTTTCATGTGATGTATATTACAATAAACTGTAAATTTTACAGTACATGAACCGTAAAAAATGTCCATATGTCTACTAAGTCAGTAATTTTTTTTCTTCACACATTCGACTTAAGGAAAATTTATTAAGGAAAATTTCCTATTTTGGAGCTTGTTCATCTTCTCTCAGATTTAAATTCCATAATGGGGGAAGGGTAGTTTATTGTGTCGCCTGCCGTAGGGCAGGAAGACACATAGGATCACTTTGTCCAATGTTGTTGTCATCTCTTGATGTTGACTGTTGATGATATTGTATGTTAATGATGTTGTTTGTTGGTGATGTTGTCTGTTGCCTGTAATATCCGCATACTTCGATGGATTTCAACCAAAATTGAGTCATAGGTGCTACAATGTGATCCCTCATTTGTAGATGTGGTCAAAGTGCACATACCAAGGTTAACGACCATGTGCGGTCAAGTTGTAAGATCGGTTGAAATTGTAAAATTGACCTTAATTGAAAAGTTGAAGTTCAATTGGAACCAAACTTGGTTTATCGTTATTACACGAAAACCATTATATGTTTATGAGTTCAAATGTCATACGTCAAGCTGAAAGGTCATACGAGGCCTATCATTTACAAACCGCGACCGCAGACGATACTAGCGGTCCGAAGACCGCGATGTGTTTTTTTTTATTTTGCTTTGGTATTTTTCCATCATCGCAGCTGTTTTTTTAAATATGTAATTCTAGTAACTTAATTACTTGTATAAGATTTAATTGTCTATTTTGTAACTCAATCAGCCATATATCTTCTGGTCCGAGATAATCTGAACTCATAAGCCTTTCTTGGAAGGTGGACTAATTGTCTGGGTCAGCAGATTTCTCGCCTACCCCCTGAATGACTATTGTCCGTTGTGAACTAAATTGTGCATAATTTTTAATTATTTTAGTATTTGTCTTTGTTGTATACTTCATTTTGCAACCATGTGTGTTTTTCGTTTGTACATTACAATTTTATACATTGTATTTGTATTTGTCGTTTGATAATGATATAATTGCTCCTATTTCTATGTAAAACGCCTAGAGTCATCTTCATTATTATTATTATTATTATTATCATTGATTGATTGATTGATTGATTGATTGATTGATTGATTGATTGATTGATTCATCGGACTTCCATATTTTAAACTTGGTGTCCGACGAACTCATAGTTTTAAATCTTGGTGTCCAACGGACTCTCACACTTAAACCTTAGTGTCCGACGGACAAAAACAGTTTACAAGACAAAGTCCTATAGTACGTCAGCCACTTTGAAAAATGGCTCTAGTTTTCGAGTTAGGGTAGGTGGTCGAGTAGAAAAATGCCAATGGTACCAGGTGTTAGGGACATATGTGTGGATCATCACCTGGGTGGATGTAGAAATCAGAAGTGGTGCAATTCTTTTTTATGGACCAAATAAAGGTCAAAATTGACCCAAATAAGGTAAAAATCATGGAATGGCGATTTATTAATTCCGACTTCATATTGAAATGTAATTTCCCCCCACTATATAGTTCTAGATTCAAGAAGAATTTGAATGTTGGAATCTGGGGTTATTTTTTACCCCAGAAAGGGCCAAAAAGGGGTCAAAATTGACTCAAATATGGTAAAAATCATAGAATGGTGATGTATTTATTCCATCGTAGTTTTAAAATGTAATAGTAGTTAATTTGCCCCACTATATTGCTATAAAATTGACCCCAGAAATGGCCAAAAGGTTAAAAAATGACTTAAAAATGGGTATTATATAAAATAATTAAAACAAAGGGAGGAGGAGGGAAATGGTATTTTGTATGCATATGTTCAATATTCTAACCAAAGGGTTTTTACACGTTCACGACAACGGGAGGGGGTTCCCCCTCCGGATTTTTTGTCATTAAGGGACAGACGACATCTTGTTTGGTATGCAGTGTGTAGCTACAGTTCCTTTCTTCCAATAAAGTACAAACATTTCTTAGTTAAAATTGGACGTCATAGGACGTCATAAACGGGAGCTTATAAATAATTGTATTAAAGCAATAAACTCCAAATCAAGGATTTTCACCCATTTTGCACTTTTGCCAGCAAAATTGGTTTTATTTGGGCAATGATGGGTTGCCAAAGAATCATACATATCTATTTATTAAAAATATGTTATTACTCTAGAAAGAAATACAAATATTGTCAGTAATTTGCTTAATCAAAGAGCATCTATGTAACAAAAGGACAATTTTTTGGCATTTTACACAGTAAAGTAGAGGAAGGTGGCACCCCCGTACCTTCCGACTTTGACGGGACACCCTGACCCCCTTTGAAGGTCAATTTTTGGATTTTTTGTGAGAGCAGGGAATCATCGGTGGGTTCCCCTTGGTCCGACGAGGGTTTAAGGCAGGAAATTTCACGAATCAATTGCCAATTTAAAACCTATATTCACTTTTATTAGTAGGGGACTCCAAAAATGAAAACTTTGGATAATAATATTCAAATTACACCCAATTGGTCAAAATATATTAACCAATTATATTATAATGTACGGTTTACATGTCTGACAGTCTTGCTCTGTTAACTGGTTATTAAATTGGTAATAATTGCAAATATCAGGCTTGATCACAGAGGAGGGTGGTGGGGGATGCACGTTCATTCCAAAAAAGGCCCCATAATATCTAGAAGAGCGTAAAAAGGCCAAAAATAGAATTTAATTTAACAATTAAAAAAAAAAAAAAATAGGGTTTTATGCGTGTTTGTTGTGAAAAACAGTGTAATATTTAGGTACAAGTCCACGGTGAACAAATTTGCCCCCTTGTAATGTGGGGGATCAAATTTGCCCCCTTTGTATTTGGGGGAAAGTCCTCCTTTTCGCCCATCTCCTAATCAGGTTCCTTCCGACTGACATTCGCAATGAAAAACTTTGAAGAGGGATCAAAATGGTCCAACCAAAATTGGTCAAAATTTAAACCAATATGCCACAACTTCAGTCCTTTTTCCTGACAACTAGGTTAAAAACAATTGTATCAGTAGAGAAACAGTATTGTCTTTCAGATTGAAAGCTATCCTAAATGTTGTTAAATCTGATCTTTTGGTTTTTATTTCTGCCCTGAATTATCACAACTGTTTTACTATTATGGGTAAGTATATAATATTGAAATATGTTGTCCCAGCAGAGCAACTAAGATTGCCTTTAAGCCTGGTGGAAATCATCTTACTGCATGGTATAGAATCAGGACACTGAAGGGAGCAGCTGCAGGGAACTTAAATGGCAATTATATAGGCACTCATTGCGAGTTGAAACTATCTACTAGAACACAAGAATAGTCTTTTAAAAAGACAACCATCGCCTAGCGAGGAGTTAGTACTTAATTATGTTAGTGTAAATACGTGAGATTTATAGGACCCCTCTTGTATATTAGTAGAGATGATACTGTAACACCAGCAGTATGATTTTCAGGCATTAAACCTTTAATTTTGAAATACCACGGTTTGGAAAATGCCAGAGCCTTTATCAGCATATCCATTCGAGTGCCCTTTGTTATGATTGTGGGTAGTTAATCAATCAAATAGGATTTAAAATATTGTAACCACAGTCCATTGCACGAGATTACAAATTTCAAACTTACAGCAAACAGGTTTTTTTAAAACATGCGTGTCCAATATAAGGCAAGTGAAGTCTCAACTAATATGGCCACAGTTCAATAGCTTCATTCACAATGTATTAGAAACCCACACCCCTGAGTGTTTGTGTTAATATATGATGAACCTAGAATTACACCAAGTTCAGTTCATGTCAATGCATATGTACAAGTACAACCCACTGAAACTGTGTCCTTGGAATTGAGAGCATATGTAAACTCAGAGTGTTTGCTTCTGGCATTGTACCATAATGGTACTCTCAAATCCATGGGTCATGTCATCCATACATGTAAAGAACGAGAAGTTATTCACTGTGATGGGTGCGCTGTCTTCCAATCAAGTTTGTTTCTAGCGCTTAGGATGTAAATGAAATCCTTAGTAGGCATATACCAGTCCATTTAATTCTTAAAATAATTGGAACCAGGAGAGGACTTTGCCACTGCTAAATGAGACAACCACCCAAACTCTGTGCATGACTGTAATATTCTGTCAATCATTTGCTTGCTCCACATATGTTAGGGTAACTTGCAATGCAGTGGGTTTTATATACTCGATTAACCTCTCGATGGAAAAAAAAACATCCTACGAACATCGCGGATCTATGGTGAAATAACCTCCTATCTCCACAATTGTGGCAAGAAGAGATACATCGGTATTAGCTTTCAAGGTCAAGGACCAGATTAGATTAGAGTTAGCAGTCACTATATGCTATGAACAGAAGATATCAGCTTTAACTTTGAAGTGGGAGCAGCAATGCCTGATAAAGAACATTTCCAAAGAAGTACGCCACGGATTTCGACACAAAGTCAAAAGATGATATTGTCCACCTTTGCCAACATGGCAATCGTTTTGTACTATGCAAATCTATGTGGTTGCCAGCTGAGCTGACACAAAGTGCAAAACATTGTCTATTCCTGACTTCTCAAAAGTGTATTGCTCAATTTAAAGCTTTTAATTCACACTCGTTTGGGGTTATTTTGACCTCTTTTGGCCTTTTTATAGGGTCAGTTTTGGTAGTCGTTAATTTATTAACCCTTATCACGACCAATACTCATTTTTAGTGGTAAAACTTAAGGAGTCTGTTGCTATACGTGAATGATTACCTTGCCATTCGTAATACTGTTATTTGTTATTCTCATAGTTTGGGTCATTGGACCTATTCTTTTGCGTGTCTTTTCTTGCTGGTCAGCCAATTTGTTGTATCCCCAGATGCCATGTGTACATTAAATTGGAATCTTGAAATTACTGCTATTGTAGTGGTGTGTGTTATGAAATGAATACTACTGCATTTTAATTATAAAAGTTTAATAAATACATTACCGTATATGATTTCTCCTCTTATTTGTCTTTTGTGTCTATAATTTTAAACCCTTTTTTACCCTTCTGGGGCCCCAAATTTGACCCTACACTGTTAAAAACTATTTCCGTAAATTACGAAATTTATGACAGCAGTATTTCCAGACATTTTAGGTTAAATTACCGACATTTCTGTCAAATTAAGTAACGGGAAACTTGACAGTAATTTTACAGAAATTTCTCATATACGGAAAAAAAAATGTGGTATTTTAACAGAATTTTTCCGTTAATTTTAAAAATTACGGAACAAAAAAAAAAGTCCGGAAATATTGATACCAGAAATTTTTGAATATTCCGTAAATTAACAATTTTTAAAAAAAACGTTTTTTGTTTTTTATGTTATTGTTTCTACAACAGAAAATTTACGGAAAATTGTTTTCTTAATACGGATATTTTTAACAGTGTTGTAGATTCCAACATTCCAATTCTTGTGGGAATCATCTGCTATAGAGTGGGGGGAAACGAAAAATAGTTTAGTGGGAATAATACATCACCATGCTCTGATTTTTACCTCCATTGGGTCAATTTTAAGCCCTTTTACCCTTTCTGGGGTCAAATTTGACCCTAGATTCCAAATTCCAAATTTTTCTCGAATCTCATGCTATAGAGTGGGGGAAAATTAAATACCACTACATTTTATATCAAGTTGGAATAACTTAAATCACCATTCTACGATTTTACCTTATTTGGGTCAATTTGGCCTTTTTTGGCCCATAAAAAAAATTGCACCACTTCTGATTCTACGCCACCCAGGCGAGATCCCCACAATGTACCTAACATGTGGGTCGGCAATGATTTTTTTATACTCTTCCACCCTATCCCTTGGTGCCAAAAAACTGCGTCCCGGGCTGACGCCTACTAGGGAAGCCCCATTTAAAACCAGGCCGTCCTAGGACAAAGAAACGTTGCTGAAATAGTGTTCCGTCGGACTCTCAGACTTAAACCTTAGTGTAAGACGGACAAAAACCACTTATTACACAAGGTCCTATGGGACGCTCATTTTAAAACCAGGAGTCTAGGACAATGAAACGGTGAAATTAGGGGTGGGCAAATTACAACTTAAAAAAAAAAAAAAAAAAAAAAAAAAAAAAACATCACACAAGAATTCGGAAATTGCTTGCTCTATGATTTTCACCCCCACCCATTATCCTGCATAAAGTGTTAATATGAGAAACTTCTTTGAGATAATTTGTGACACTTGGGTTGACATGATAGTCTATACGAAGGAAATATGTTGTACGTTTGTTCAAAATATTATATAAAAAAACTAGTGCCTTTTCTCCCCCGGTTGTGATCTTTGACACATGTATGTGACCTGTGACCTACGATTGTTCTTTGTCTCAGGTCAGCTTCCTTTTGACCAAATGTGGTAGTCCAGAGTGCATTTTACCCGTAAATTGACCTCTAAGTGGCAACTTTTTTGACTTTTTTGGTCACTGTGAAACTCTGCAAAGAAGAAGAAAGGTCAGGATCGTCGTCGCGCTTACCCCCCTCATGTCAATAATCAGCCCATATGTCCAAGCATGAACGGAAACGCCCTAGCCGTACAGACAGACTCGCAGGAGACAGACATATCTCATTTTAGTAGTAGAGATATTACATTAGATAGGTGTTTTTCCGGTGGGTGTTGACAGTTTGGACAGGTATTTTGGAAAAAAATGCTCCATTCCAAGAAACAAGCGACTTTGAGAATATGAACACAAATGTTTATTTCCATACTGATATAATTAAGTGCATGAAAATGAAAATCACATGGTACAAAAGTAAAAAGGAAAAACGATGCCATTTTACAGACGCATAAGTGAAAGGGACTTTTGGCCCAGATCATGTGTTGAGAGCCGCTGTCACTATCTTTGTTTGTTTCAAAAGGTGAGGAGACATCCTTATGAGGACTGTTTATCTTGCAATTATTTTAAAATATTTACTCAAATGTGCAAGCTATTATGGACAAATATCCATTTTATAGTTGTTTTGGGATTTCGACGGCCATTTTGAAAAACCAAAGACCCAAGCCATAAGAAATGGCATTGGGAAGTTCCAAAACCAAGTTGAAATCTCATTCCATTTGATGTCATATAAGCACCTTGTGAAAATGAAAAAATAAACCAAACTTGAAAGAGGAAGTAGCGCCATGATAATCATACCCACCAAATAACACAATACACAACTATTCTACACATACTTTCTTTGTAGTTTGAAGGTCTTACCACTGTGCCACACAAGATTGGTCGAAATCGGCTTCATTAATCATAAATGGCCTTCGTCTGGTTGTGTTTCATATTATATATTTATTAAAATGTATTAGGGCATAGGACTTCATGTACCAGTAATTACAGAGTCCTAGGACTGGGGGACGCTCAATTTGGTGATAGCTGTAATGAATTTGAGTGTCCCCCAAAATAGAGGTCCTGTATAGACATAATTTGTTTCAGATATAGGATACCATTCATCAATAGCTTAGAAATAGTCTGTAGTAGGACAGCTAATATCAGAGAATGAGTGTCCATAGGGCATCGGGTTCCAGTGAGTGGGTCCTCCCGACAGTAGGTTAGGTACAAAGGACCGATAGTAACCCCCCCACGGGACAACGGGTTATATGTGAAGAGCGAGTTACCGACGGACGGCACATTATTTAAAGAGCGAGGTGGGGGCCGAGGACAGACGTTTCGAGACTGGGCGTCCGTAGGACGGACAGCAGGTTTCAGAGACTTGGCGTCCTACGGACGCCCATCTCTGAAACCTGCTGTCCCTCCCGGACAATTTTATAGGTTAGGACCCTCAGTTTCTTACACCGGTGTAGAATTTTATAGTCCTACGTAACTCATAGTCCGGTTTACAGCGGTACAGAATAGTGCATTCAAATTCAGTTGACTCTTAACGCAAACATTATTCCGGTTATTCCGTTATCGGCAATGGAGCCGGACGGTGGCTCCGCCGGAACATATCTGCTTTCACACCGGTGAGATAGATTAGTAGGCATTTGAAAAGAGCACCCATGTTACAAAATGATACCAAAATCATTAGCATTGCATGTTAATTATTGTTATGAGAACTAGGCCATTGACCACTTGATACCGGCAGGGGGCAACTCCCATCTTGGAGGTGGGGCATATGTAAGGCTGTTAAGACCCCCGTGTTTTTTTAGCAGCGCTGTTACCCAAAGACCCCATTATTTGAAAACGTCACTCAATGACCCCACCTACTTTTTTTTTAATTGTTACCACTATTACCCATTGAAAATATTCACTCACGACCCCAATTTGGGTAAAACTTGTGCAAAATTTTCTAAAAAGACTCCATTTTTTTTGTGAAATTTTTGCCAAATTTGTCACCCGGAAAAACCCCTACTTGGGGAATTTTGGTATCTCTCACAAAGACCCCTTTTTGGAGTGCTCTGTCACCGAATGCTCATGTGTTGGAAGCGCAAGCCTTATACCCATATCCATTCATGTGTCCCCCACCCCGGGGCTTGATCACACGCCCCTGATTGGAAACTTGTGTCTGAAATTGTAATTTGAAAATGTTTCGTCACGGCTCACATCAACCGTCAAAATTAGCTGCGGTGTAGTTAAGGGTGAGTTATACGTCGACTGCACTGTTGCGTTGCATCGCTGGTATAGAAATCTGTTTCTGCGCAACTGAACGCAATCCAGTTAATAAAATGAATTTTATAGCAGTGCCGCGATGCAGTATCTTGGGTGGAGAAACTGCAGTTACGGCCAACGCAACTCGCGGCAAAGCAGATTATGCAGTGAAGTATGAACGAATCCTTTTATTTAGTTTACATTGCTGGACCTATACCCATAGTCAATTAACTGCAGTTCAGATTAGGAATATCGTTCGGATATCATTACATACCGCTATCCATTTCGTGGTCAGTAGGGACTCAAGGCAGTTATATCGGTATAGACCAAGGCATCCTGATGACGGCAACAGTCTGGACGAATCTGAAGAAGATTTTTTTTCAGTAAGGTCTATGTCTGCATTATCAGACCATCCTTCAGAGTATATTCAGTGGCCTTACTTGAGAGGTACATGCAGTCAGTTCTCTATGCCTTTTGCAAACAGCACAAACTAATCATTGTTTTCATTTTAAACGCACACAACTGTGGTTGTAAGCTGACATGATTATTCTGAAAGTATTTACTACATTTGAAAATCATTACAACGAAAATTGGAGAAAAAAATATTAAATAGGAATGGCAAAAATTATTGGACGAATTTTTACCTACTTGTACGATAAATGTTCAAACATCCCAGCCCCACAATGTATTGTATTATTATTTATATCAGGCTTCCGAGTGGTGCAAAGAAATCTTTGTATTGTACAATTACGATAAAAATCCCCGGATGTAATACAATATTATTTTGAATATTGTATCGCATCCGGGCATTTTCAGCGAGAACGACATTATTGACTGGTAGACTTTTGGACTACAGCACTGTCAATGCAAGGATTGGCTTGTGTCAGCCTGATATTTAAATAATAATATTGAATGGCTTTTTTCGTATGATACAAGAATATATTGCACTCGCTAGAAAATATTGTACTCGTCTCGACCCGTACAATATTTTTCCAGCTCGTGCAATATATTCTTGTATCATACTCAAAGCCATTCAATATTATATAAATATTGATCAAATATATGTGTGGAGAACAACATTTCCCAACATCTTGCCCATCAATAATATCACACATCGTACTATGTCCAAGAAATACGTATTTTCAAACATACTTTTCACCACAACCATCAGACATTGTGCAAATCACGACAGTAGGCAAGTTTAGATGCCATACTCAATTCGTGAACTTTCTTTGCTCGATTGCACGCCTCGTGCTTGACATCTCAAGCTGCTAGTAATGATAGTCGCCACTTAGCATGACAGGTGCAGGAGGTTGAAGGGGCCAAGTATAGCACAATCGTCCATTTGAAGATGCGTAGCACGCTTAAGATTACAGATCTTGTACATTCTTCCTGTGATATGGGGTTACGAGGTTATAGTCAGTGTGAAACTCCAATTCTCAAAATCATTGAGCTCGACTTTAAATGTTCAAGGATCTTAGTCCAAATAAATTTCGAAGGCCATGTGGAAATGATGATCATTTTGTAGATATTTACATAGAAAACTCGCGAATTTTACATCACTTCAAATGTTAAAATATCTCAGGTGTCCAAATGGTGATTTTAAAAAATATTCATAGATAGCTTATGATGCCATAAACTTTGACAATGAGTTTGCGCGGGAACTCTAGTTTTGCCTCATGCATCATGCATTACACCTTGAAATGTGGGTATAAGGATCTAACTGCATTCTCATAGTGAAGTAAATTTACCTCTACTACGGCTGCGTGATCATTTTTCTTTGTCTTATCTGGTATTGTGTGGACTACATAATCCACATCATCGCAAATTTGTGCATATTCGGTAGAAGATTGATCTGCCTGAATGTCTTGTGTAGAACCTTGACTTACAGAGTTTGTGATAATTTGATTGAGTTCCTGGTACTCGTGTTGCGGTTCTGTCGAGTGGGTTGCAAGATATTCCGCGGTATTAGAAGTTTCATTGACCACATCAGGTTTAGTTGATAAGTCATTCTTTCGGCATGTTCGGTGTCTTTTTCGTCGTGTGGTAATACACAGTATAAGAGCGATGACAAAGCTTATTAAGATTAAGAAAACAATCACTGACACTACAGTTGGTATGATATAGGCTTGCTGACCTGCTGGAGTAATTTTTGTTGTATACTGTGGAATGCTGGCTTTGGTAAAGCGCGAACTTGTAATAAACTCATTGCTATCCGACGTTGTTGGTAGCGGCAAAAGAGTAACTGTGCAGTTACGCGGTTCATTTAATGCAGGATGGGTCATGACACAGGCGAAATCTATTCCCATATCTTTTTCCAGTTAATGTTATAATAGCATATAAAAGAAAATCGTGATCTTGCTCTATACTTTCACTATTTCGTTTCCAAACTAAAAATGGTGCCGTCTGTGCACCAGTTACTGTGCAAGAAAGCGTAACAGTGTCTCCAACGGAGTGTCCACTCTTATTTGCAGGTGTGTCCCCGTTCACAAAGATACGACAAGTTGGTGACTCTTCAGATGGTGGATAGCTAGAGTAGATGACATTGACATTCAGGTAACCAGTTGTGAAATACTTGACCTGACCTAAGCTTCCATATTGATGTCCACATTTATAAGTTCCACCGTCTTCGATAGTCAGCTGTGATATAGTTAGCTCGCACCATTCATAATCTGGATAACATGTTACGGACAAACGTTCTCGTATTTGTAACGGTACACTATCCTGTACAGTGTCATCCAAACTTAATACGTGCATGCGGTCTACGTGGTACCAAACAATTGGATTTCCTCCAATAGCCCTCAAATCGCATATCAAAGTTATACTATCACCAACAAGAGCGGTATGATTTCCAATATCTTGGTCTGCTACAGCTTGTGCGCTTATAAGTCTGCTTACAAGCCATGGGTAAATGAAAACACATACATAAACGACGAAAGAAATCCCTTTGTAATTTGTTAGAATGCAACTCGTACGTTGAGCCATCGCCATTGTAAAGCTTGTTGATTGATTGATTTCCACGTTGTGCA
This sequence comes from Ophioderma brevispina, assembly GCA_023653785.1. NCBI lineage: Eukaryota > Metazoa > Echinodermata > Ophiuroidea > Amphilepidida > Ophiodermatidae > Ophioderma > Ophioderma brevispina. The sequence continues at coordinate 31,112 of JAMKCH010000128.1, forward strand.
GTGAATGTGAATTCAAATCACGGAAGTGTTAGTTTCTGTCCAGAAATTATTTAGAAGTATTAACAAAGACGTACGTCATAGGCAGATAATACGCATTCTAATTCAGTACAAATAGTACCTATGCACGAACCGGATTTGCGATCGATAGGTAGTCAAATTTCAATGCGCTCAATTTTTGTCAATGGAGTGGATGGAAACTATAATGGGTTTCATCAAATATGGCGCCTCTTACATATTGGCGGAGGTGCAAGGTTGACTTGTTGAGGATTTACCTGTTGTACTCAACATTGATATTTACCATTTTTTTTATAAATATTGCCCTATAGTAACCAATGATCAATATGTCTTTCAGAAGGATAAAAGCACGGAAGGATACCTTGTGACAGACTCCTGAATATTATATTATTTTTCTGTATTGTATTAATTAAATCATGTTAAGTTTAATTATATAAATTATGAGTGAGGAGAACTGGAAAATTATGAAACTTGCAATGTGTTGTGGAATACGCATGGCTTGTCTGATTAACCTAGTTCTAATCGGGCTAGTGTGTGAGAACTTCCTGAGACAAACATGTCAGAAGATGTACGCAGTCAAGCTGCATTTATACTTCCAGTAGTTCTTCAAGTCTACGAGTTTATAAATTAATCGGCCGGTCTAGCGAAAAAGGACTTTTGCGATAACACGAAACTAGTTGAACTGTACCATCAACAATTGTGTCGCCAAGATTTATATGTGGACCTGATTCTACAGAGACTGGTGCGCACCTAGTACAACGGAGTCATACTGAAATTTCGGGTATGTCAGACGAGTCATTATCAATCTTTTGCATTTCACATTTACGAATCACCCTCATTTCGACCACCAATGTCAAAAACGACGTAAAGGTTCCCTGTACTAGTGCGCACCCAACAAGAACTGTGAAGTATTTTATAATTCATGAGATGATGTGTGTTTAATTTGATTTTTAAGTAGGTAAGAAATATAATAACTTTGTGCATTTTTAATATTGTACGTCGTGATTAATGCTTGATCAGAATTCATTTATGTAGATATTAAAATCATTACTTTGAATTTACATCTTGGTCAAGTCAATCTTCTTACAAATAGTCATTGTGAATTTTGTTTTATGAACCACGGGAGGTTACTTTTCTGACCTTGAGTTCGCTCGTAACAGAAAATTGGGGGCTCGTCGCCGGGAAACAAAATTCGTAGAACATTTTTGTAGCACAAATTGTTTTGAAAAAATTTGTTAACTGTATTATCATTTGGTATTATCCAAATTTTGTGGTAAAATTTTACAAATTACATTGTATACAGTAACTGAATCACAATGGCATTTAATGCTCAAGAATTTGTGAAGAAGCCTGACTGGGATGTGTTCGACCAATTAAGAAAGGTAGATCTTTTGGCAATTTCAAACTTGATTGAGGCAGGTGGTAAATCAAAAATGAGGAAGCAAATTACCAAGAACATGATAATTCAAACATGGGTAGATGATAAAGTTTGGGATCAATCATTTCTGGAAAAGGTAATCCCAGATAATTTGTACGTGCTGATATAGAGACTCACCTTGATCAAGCGCGTACCCGGGGGGCGGCGCGTGGGGGGCGCCCCCGATAAAAAGTAAGAAACAAGATCGAGAATGTCTCGGAAGCTGCGAATGAACCAATAGCATGTCAGGTTGTGGGAGTTCAAAATTAATATTGGTCGGCAAAAAATGGGGCATATATTTTGCTCATAACATCCAAGCAAAACATCATTTAGCCCTAAGATTTAATAGGGTAAATGATTAAAATCCCTTTCGTAAAATTACTACAATACACCAAAATTGATACACAAGGAAAGAGGAACATCACAAGCAATAAGTCTGTATCCCTTTGGTATCAAAAGTTAGAATGTGTGACGATGAGTTGTCCATGCAGAATATGGACTAGCGCCCTCTAGCCGGGTCGTCTCTTGCGTCATTTTAGTAGTTCACAGGTCATAAAGTTCAGTGAGAGATTGGAGATGGATATAGCTCAGTGAAGATGTGAATAAAAGGTTGTCTCATAATAATTATTGCCAAGCGAGTTGCATTTTATTCTACCGTATGAACTAAATAACCCCAGGTGAAATCGCCATATGTGGTGGTTGAATCCGCGGTAGAACTCCCGTGTACTCCGCTGTGATATGGAAAGTTAACTTTTATGCAACTTTCAATTGATGACCAAGCAAGATGTAGTTCAACTTCATGCTGCGAGATCGTCTGCCTGGTGTGCACGATAGCACACTGGCAGGCCGGCCAGGACGGGCCATGGATTATGTAACTGAGAACGTTTATCGCAAGCCATAAAGGCCAAACGTATTGCTGCAACGTTGCGAGAATAGTAGCAACCGCGTTGCGACATTGGCAACGCGTTGCGACGTCGGCCAATCAAAATCATGATTTTCTGTGACGTATTTGAAAAAAAATAGACCCACAACGCGTTGCTAGATTACTTTGAAACGCGTTGCAAACCTTCACACGCGTTGCGAGGCTTCACAACGTGTTTTGCAAGCTTACAACGCGTTGCTTAGGTCCACCAAGCCATAAGGGTAATACGTATTGCCGCAACGGTGCGGACCTTTCAGCAACGCGTTGCAAACATTTCGGCAACGCGTTGCGCATTTCAGCAAGCGTGCGGGCATTTCGGCAACGCGTTGCCCCCCCCCCCCGGTGTCGGCCAATCAACAATCATAAATTTCTGGACGTATTTCAAAAAGATAAATCTCACAACGCGTTGCACCTTCAAAACGCGTTGCAAGCCTCGCAACGCGTTGCGGCAATACGTTAGACCATCTATTGCCTTCACAAAACGCCGTTGTGCAGTTTACAAAGTGTGTGAGCTCGCAACGCGTTGTGAAGGGGGCTTTGCAACGCGTTGTGAAGACCATAAGGGTCCATAAACCGTATTGCAGCAACGCGTTGTGGATCTATTTTTTGAAAGAAGTCACAGGAAATGCATGATTTTGATTGGCCGGACGCAGCAACGCGTTGCCAAAATGTCGCACCACGCGTTTTGTACTTTCTCACAACGCGTTGCGTGCCAATACGTATGACCCTTAGGGATTGTGCAACTTCGCAAATACGCGTGTGAATGGTAGCCGCAACGCGTTGTGAAGTGTCGCAACGCGTTGTGTGAAGGCTTGCAACGCGTTTTGAGTTTCACACCGCGTTTGCTAGATACTTTGCAACGCGTTGTGGGTCATAATTTTTGAAAATAGTCACGAATTCGTCATTCTAATTGGCCGACGCCGCAAAGATTTCTAAAGATTACGTAACGTTTTGCCTCTCTATTATATAGAACCTCTTTTGCTATGGATGGAAACCATCTGTGTAAAGACATGCGGCGCGGCGCCCACCTGAAAAATGTTGAAAAGTATGTTTTAGCGCGCCCTGAACATGCACCTGTATTGACTATTGGTATGCAGTATTGTTTGCGCGCTTGTGAATTTTGTGAAATTTAGATATGGCTAGCGAAGTGAAATTTGAGGTATATTTGAAGTGTTTGAGTAAACAAGATGTATGCCAGCTGGCTGATTTTTTAAAACGTCAAGTCCAAAGAGGTTCATATGGATAGAGACGCAAAAACGTTACGTAATCTTAGAAAATGTAACGTTCTCGCAGTTTTTTGCCGGACACAAAGGAAAACTCTAGAGTACACCAACAATAGAAGCAATGGCTGCCTCCGCTTCTTCCACATATGTGGGTGCCGCTTTGCAATACACTATCGTTAGTGATACAAACTTATGTATGTGTTGAGGTGGGCCAGGTGGAATAATAGTGACCCTGGATCATTGTGCTCTCAGACCTCTTTTTTCTCATAATGCAATTGCGCGCTTAGGTGAAAAGATTTGATTCATGAGGCGAGTTATTTAAAATCAAGACGACTGAGTGCATTTTCATTCGTTGTGTGGGCGCCATTTGGTAGGACAAATTTAACACACAATAGCCACCCAAACAGCCAACAACTGATATTTTGGCGGATTGTTTGTATCGAATTGACATATGTGTGTATACAAGCACCCAAACTGATAATTATTCGTGCAATATTCAAAAGGTCAGCGCCCAGCACTGACGACTGGTTTTGAATGCGTTTCACCCCCTTGGTCAGTCTATAGTGTATGAAATAGCTTATATATCATGGGTACAATGGAAAATGTTCATTGGAATAATTGTGTATTCCAGGACAAATATTTTAATAGTGCGCTGCAAGGTATAAGGCAACAATGTGAAACTTTGTCAAAAGCATGAGTTTAACACAGGAGTAACCACAATGAAAGTCTTAAGTGTTCTGTGAGAAAAGTTGGCAGTTGTACGGATTGCGACATATGGGTTAAACTCACAATTGTCACACTTCTGTACTTTATGGGTTTTTTAGTTTTTGGGGTTTAGTTTTGTTGTGCTGGGGTTCTTCTATATCATTGCTGATTTTTTATGATGTAAATTTAAATATGATTATCGTAACTTGATAAGTTGTGGAAGATTTAATTGTCCTATTTTGACTCAATCAGCCATATACCCTCGGTCCGAATTATCTGAACTGCTGAACCACAACCCTTCCGTGCAGGGTGGACCAATTGCCTGGGTCAGCAGATATCTCACCTACCCCTGGAATAAACCATTTGGCCGTGGTGAACTAAAATTGTGCACAGTTGTTTTAATGTTCAATTTAGTCATTTGTGTGCGCTGATCACGACTGTGCAGCACACTGCACATCTGTAGTGCATCTAATAGTAATAATATCACTAATGCTTGTGAATTCTATTCTTGTAATATTTGTATTCTTTATTCTTTGTTGTATAACCATCCACTTGCTACTCTGGGTGCAGTCATTTCCGTGGAGCCGTGGTGGCAAAGCACACAAAACGTATGATTCTAGGAGGACTTGCATCATAAATCAACGTGTCAAATCAGGGTAACACAATAATAAAAGTAACTTAAATTAAGGTACATAGTTAACAAATCTTAACCAAATGAAGTACGCTTTGCTACCTGGAACGCATGTCTATCAAGGCAAAAAATAAATCAGGTGCATTGTGTGATTTCGTCATCAGCAATCATTTGGATATCTTTGCCATCAAACCGAATCTTGGCTGACTGGCGATACGCAGAGATGATGTCGCCATTGCCGATATCCAGCATACTTTACCTAATTATAAACTTCATCATCATTCTCATCATTCTCACCGCCATCGTAGAATATGAGGAGGTACAGCTATTCTCGTTAGGGATGGTCCCATGTAGGATAAACGATACCTGCGAGTTTAACTCCGTGGATAATATGAATGTCACAATATCATCACCTCCTACCTCCTTCCAACTATTCTAATCTACAAAATCAAGTCTGAACAGAAAAATAAATTCACCTCATCAATGTTTCTAGATTAATTCTCCTCTCTCTCTTCTTGCTACTTTGACATTGGTTTGGCCATTTGTTGTGCTCCTAATGGAGCCTTTAACATGTACATGTTTGACGTTGCTGATGACCGCGAGGCTCTATCCTTCCTCAATATTCTAGATCTGCATTTACTTGAAACAACTAGTTGTTGGCCCAACCAACATCGGGAACCACACTCTGGATCTACTAATTAACTTGGAATCAATACATTTTTTGTGAGCCATATTTCAACTCAAATAGTCACTTGCCGTCTGACTACTACGCTGTCAAGTGCTTCACATCAAAATCACCGACAATGAACCGTGCATTAAACCATGCAGACTCGGAAAATTCGCAACATCAAAGAGACATCTTCCCTCTGATTTACGATCGCACTTTTGTCTGCCTCCTCCAGATGCTTTATGTGATTCTCTAGTTATTGAATATAATAACAGCTTACCAAGACACTTGATGAACATGCCGCCACTTCGTAATCGAGCTGTAGTTTGCGTCCTCATGCACCTTAGTATTCAGATGCTCTTCGGGCTGAGAAGAAGGAACGGCGTCGGCTGGAGCGCAGATTTTCACAGCAGCCTGGCTCACAGTATTCAAAGAGGCTTACAAAGATCAGTTGCTCTACATACAACTCTCTTCTTTCTACAATCCCCCAGACCGATTTATCATAACAACCGGATTATACATGTGATCAACGAGACCTTTTCCATGTAGTCTAGCTGACTTCTCCCAGATTGGAACAACCGCTACCTGCCCATGAATGTCCAAGATCTGCTGACGTTTGGGCAGAATTTTTTCTCCACGAAGATCAAGAAGGCTTGCGTATGTGTCTACATGATACTAGCTACTACTACTGCCTCTATTTCCGTTGAACTAACAGAGTCGGCCAAAGCACCTTCAGCTACTTTTCAAAAAAAAAAAAAGTACGTTCTGAAGAAGAGTCTTAAATCCATCAAATCCATGATCAAGAGTCCTGCACCTTAGACCCTTTACCTGCTGGTCTCTACAACTATGTCTTGATGATCTGTTACTAGTCATAACACGGATTGCCAACTCTGCCTTCTTCAGGCGTATTTTTCCCCAAGCTCTCAAGCATGCATCTGTCTGTCATCACGCTGCTGAAGAAATCTGGCTTGGACACCAACATCCCTCTCAATTATCGCCCTATATCTAATCTAACTAAATCTACCCCATTTTTCTCGGAAAGGTGATTGAAAGAGTATCAGTGAATCAGTTGCAGACTTAACCACGCTCATCGATAATGACTCCATGCTCGGATGCAGTCGGCATACCGACAATATCACAGTATGGACACGCTCTGTTTACGGTGCAGAATGACTCTTGACTGGCTCTGAACAACAAAAGAGGCTTTAACTAGTGTTCTTTACGGGACTTCCGCGCCCGCTTTCTCGACCAACCATAGACCACACAGCTCCTTTAACCCGTCTAACTGAACTGTATGGGATTACTGGAAAGGCACTAAGTTGGTTCTCATCTTACCTAGATGGCCGAACTCAATCTATAAATCATTCAGAGTTGCTTCGTCGATCCTGTGGCGGTAATGTGGAGTCCAACAGGGCTCGGTTACTGACCGATTGACTTCATCTTGTTTACTGGCCCACTACAGGATTCATACTGCCCACGGTATTCAATTTGTTGTTACGCTGATGACAACCCAGCTCTACCTGACTTTCCCCATCCTTCCTTTCCACCCACCCTCGGATCGTGAAGCAGCCATAAAAAGAATTGAAACAATGCATTGCAGACATCAGATCCTGGTGTAATCCAACAAGTTTGATATAACTGATCAAGAATACGAGAGGTTTGTACTTCCGCTCTCATTTTAGTAGATCGACTAGCAACTCTCAGCCATCTATGATCATTGGCAAATTCTGTTATACATCCGTCCAGCTGAAAAAAAAGCCCAAACGGACCCTTGGTGTCATCTTAGTAGACTCCTCATTAATAATGATCAATCATGTTAACAGCTTAATGCAAAGCTGCCTTGTCCTCTCAATAAGAAAATTGGGCAGCTTCGACATACCTTTAGGAAAAATCTACCATCAGATTGGTCCACGCCTTTGTTACATCTAGTGAATTCCTGCAATTTCCTTGCTTTATGGCTCTTTCCTCCCGAAAGAGAATTGACCAAGGTTCAGCGGTTTCAAAATGCAGCTGCCCGTCTTGTCCCTAAAATGTGCAAACGAGAATGTTAACATATCAGGTGTCGCTTAAAAATGTGAAAAATCTAATTTTTGCACTATGCAGAGTTTTCTATCAGAAATGTCCCCATGTGAAAGATTAAGATGAAAAATATTTCTTTGATACAAAAATTGTGGTGCAATTTCTAATTTTCTATATGACAAATACAAAATTCAGCCTATGTTTTATATTGAAAGTAAGGAAATGAAAATTGCATTTTGTTTCAACTTTCCAGGCATTCTGTAACCAAGTACAAGGTAGAATATAATTGGGGTCTTATCTATATGACATCACTACATTGAACATAAATATATGGGTGCCCAAAAATCTCTCGTTGCACCTTTACAATCCGTCGACGAGACCATATCACGATACAGCCTCTTCCAACTGCATTGGCTTCCAATTAAACAGATGGGCAGTTTTTAAAGATTCTGCTTCTCACCAATGCCATCCACGGCATGTCACCTTCCTATATCTCTGAGCTCGTCCAGCTTTATTCACCACCGTACCTTGAGATCATCTTCTTTGCTCCCAGCTGAGTAATCAGAAACCACTCATCACAAAGTTCTATTGGTGAGATATCTTTGCTTAATTGCGCAGCAGCACATTTGTGGAAATAAACTCCCTAACAGTACCGCCTTCTCATCAGCAACTATTTTCAAGTCACGGCTGAAGACATATTTCCTATTTTACACAACATTTTGGCTCCTGATATGTATCCTGTTTCTGATGCAGTCCAATCACCATCTGGTGATTTTTGTTTTCCTTTCTTTTCTTATTCTCTACCTCAAGCCAATCCGGTTGCCGGATTGGGATGGTTGTTTCATCAGTTTAGGTAGGGTTAGAGGCATCTGAATGCAGGAAAGATCAAGACTTTAACCGATGTCGCTTTGGGGTACATACACACAGATCCTCACAGCTGACGATTCAGGTGTTCCCCATATGTTCTTAGTATGGGAGGCAACTGGGTGTCTTTCTCTTCTATATGTGGTCACAATATATATGTTCGAATTCTACTTGAATTTAACGTTATTTGAAAATTGTGTATAATTGTGTATATAATTGTTGTTTAACATTAGAATTTTAGCTATTTTGTATTGTAGTATTAATATTTTTTATATTGTCATTCTATGTACAGACGCCTAGAGGCCTCTGCATTAAGCGCTATATCAAGACTGTAATTATTATTATTATATTTATAAATCGTTTGGAAAGAGGATCATGATACAGTGACTAAAAAATCTCCAGGTCCACAGGTGCCACGTGCATAAAGTTCAATGTCAAATCGGTTTCCAGTTTTTGGTGAAAGCTCCAGAGTTGCCCAGGGCTGGCTATCAATTAAAAGCAAAATTCAGGATGTGGCTGTGATTAATTTTACAAAATAGTTTGCTTAAAACGATTTCATGGTGAAAATGTGGGATTCTTGAAAATATTAAATTCTGGTGCATTCACTTGGTAGAATATTTTTGTGCAAAAACATAACAATTTTAGCGTCAATTGTTTCAGTCACTTGGTCTGTTTGTGCTACATCGTGATTAATGGCGCGCAGTGGGGATGATCACCCCTTTTGCATTTGGAAGCACGAGTTGGGACCGCAGATATCTGTCGGCATCCTTTGTGGTTCGTACAGATGAACGTATACGACCAAAGAAATCGCAGCTTGGGTTTATTTTATATCACCGCTCTCAAATTGTCAAGTTTGCGCGTGAATGTCAGCAACATTTGGGTGATTGCTTAATTTTGTATTGTGAAGAGGAAATAGTTTAATGCCAATTGCCTTTTGCTTAACAGGATATGGAGCACAAGAGTAAGACGGGGGAGGAATTTGCTCGAGTTGGGCACATTTCTGTCTAACAAGTTTTGGAGCTAATTTTGCACACAAAACATGTTTAAAGTCTGATAACTTTGTGCATGCAGCCAAGGTACTGTTTTATTAAAGTGTTTTATCAGGTGTAGTGACATGCATTTCAGATTTTGAATTTTGCAAAATTTTGTGCTGTGTGTGTCCAGATTCAGTTTATTAGGAGTTTGTGCATGAAAACAACCTTTGGTTGTATGTACTTAGATTTTTAACATGCAATTGTGCCTACAAGACTTTGCAGTAACTTCCAAGTTTAGGTAACTTCTTTGCTCGAGTGGTACTCGCTTGGAGGGCGGCGGGTATGTGACGATGAGCTGTCCATGCAGAATATGGACTAGCGCCCTCTAGCCGGGTCGTCTCTTGCGTCATTTTAGTAGTTAGATCATAAAGTTCAGCGAGAGATTGGAGATGATGTCGTCGATTGAAGTGGAATAAAAAGGTTGCTTATAATAACTATTGCCAAGCGAGTTGCATTTTATTCTACCGTATGAACTAAATAACCCCAGGCGAAATCGCCATAAATAGAATTCACTGGTTGTTTTATTACCGTAACACGTCCCGAAGGGACTACATCATGGATACGGGAACCCACACCGACAATACCATGATCAGCACATAATTATCTAAGTTTACATTCGCTAATTTTGCAAACGGTTTATTATTAACTCATTGTTGTTGTTTACTTTATTTTCTCTTTACATCATTATGTTTTAGAAAACATTTATTTATTAAGAAGATATAATATGTTTTATCGGCGCCCTTTGACTAATCATCAACAATTACATATATAATAGATATTATTATATATATATTATATATATATATATTAACGCGTCTTCAGCCGGGTGAAGAAGCGTTAATTCCATAGTGGTTACAACACTTGTTATCACTCTGCCTGATGATCGCAGCACAAATGGATGTGTGTTGTGTGAAACTCCGAGTAGGCAGAAATGACTGTGTATTTAAGCGTACTATATATGTTGTTAGCGCCAATTTCAGCTTGTCCACAGGCGGTGGCGGCCAAGCCTCATTCATTGTAGCAATTCACCAAAAATGTCAAAAGAAATTACAGCAATACGGAGTGCAAACCACAAACCAATTTGGGTGCTTTTATGTGGGTCGGTCATGGGTGTTCCCATGACCTACATACGACCTCGTCCTCGTTCGTTATTAATACAAAAACATTCAGAAATAACCCTTCCAGTGGAGTTGATTCTTCAACTCCAACGGTTTTGGAATAAGAAAATATTCCTTGACAACATATAAAAAAATTAGAATTTTTCGTCAAGATTTCGCTTTTACGTGTTAAACCAATGGCGACGTCTGAAATTGGGATTTCTTGGCCGCCCTCCCCTGCTTGTCCAGTAATGATTAATAGCGCCCAAAGGGTTGGCCAGGTTAGCCGATCGATATGGGCGATCGATGTATTGGCCCTTCGAGGATTTTGACAAGCTCAAGTTACCTGGAAGTCTTACCAAGTTTTTAACCGTTTTCAACTGATATTATGTAATTTCTTGTGGTATGTTGTTAAGTAAACAAAGCAAGAATGTTACTAGAGTCGTCAGACTGATTGATTTCTATGGCAGTGTGAAAATGAGTGTAGACAAGGTGAATTTTACGGTAACAACTGAAGCTTGGGTAGAGATAACTTTTGACACGTGTAATAGGTTTCTACATTCAAGTTAAAAACTTGTAAAGAACACTAAAAATTCACCGTGAAGGGCCTTGCCAAACTACGTGTGTCTATACTAATTGAATTTAGGAAGCTCTTCTGAAACTAAGGAGTTGGACAAAATAGTGTTTAGTTGCGTCAAAATTGTATGTGCTTCGTTAAAAGCTGTGACTGTGGCACGATTTCTTTTTGATAATTTGTTAGTCTGATTCTACCGCCCATCTGTAACCACATGCTTGCCGTCAACTTGCCGATGATAGAGGGCGCTATTTGTTTGTATTTGCCGACCCAGACGGTAGCGGACTCAATTTCCATATTTAGGAAATATGGGCATTTTGGTTTGATTGTGCTCAACTATTTTACTACATTTGGCTGTTCAGCAATTTAGAACTAAGAATTGTAGTGACAAGTGCATATGGGATTGCAGTTAATCCATCAAGCAACCAAGATTGGAGGTGTTTTTTTAAATGCTATATTAAAATAAAGGCAGTCATGGAAAGTGATAACACTCATGGGCTTAATATAAGTGGGTCTGTGGTAGGTGCCGCAAGTGATTTATCATGTTTATGGGAACCGCAGCTGAAAACCAAGACT